>JAYMFT010217884.1:0-11402 GCA_038088735.1 Panulirus argus
TATATATATATATATATATATATATATATAGAGAGAGAGAGAGAGAGAGAGAGAGAGAGAGAGAGAGAGAGAGAGGTTCCTAATTAGGGCGTGTTCAGGAAAACTTGACGTTTGCACCTTATATAGGCTTTACCGGACTCCGCCTGCTTGTAGTTACAGTGCGAGTCGAATGTCACCTTCGGCGAGGCTGTGTCATCGTCCTTTGACGACAGGGAGTACATTCTCTTTGAGGAAGTTCTCACTCCAAAGGAGTTCACCATTTCCCAGGTAACTGAAGTAGCGCAGCCTTGAAGTTGTAGCACCCCCTCAGAGGTCGTGAAGTTATATAATGATAATCAAAAGCAGTAATGCTGATAATAGTAATAGAGTAATACTGATAACAATAATGATGATGATAATTATGTTATATCTATCTATCTACTTATACCAAGGACTCTTTCTAGGAGCTCCTGCACCTCCAAGGCTGCGCTCTTCTACTTGCAGGGAAATGTGGACGCCTTTGGAGTTAGAAGTTCTTCGCTGAGTCTGCATTCCTAGTGACAGAGCATCGCTAAAGATGACTTTTAGCTTGCACTGTAACCTTGAGTAGGTGGAGTCGGTAACACAGAAGATTGTTCTGAGAGTATGAGTGATACATTTAATTTTCAGCAAAATAATAATCGAGTAAACATTTCTAAACGTATTTAACTTACCAGTGATAGAGTCTGCATGGATGCCAGTTATGCCGTTATTGTGAAGGAGAAGAATTTCCAACGGAGTACCTCTTGGGTCCACGAAGTTCCTCTTCAGTATACCTTGGAAATCATTGTGTGCCAAGTTGATGACACGGGCATTTCCCAAGTCCCTGAACACATTCCCGGGGAGGTTTCTTAACTGCATGTCGTACAGATACAGCTCTTTCAGCTCTGTAGCACTAATGAAGGCCGTCGAGGTGAGAGAGAAATCGTGGTTCCCTGCTAGACTGAGGACCTGCAGTGAATCCGACCAGATATCGCTAAGTGTCCGAATCCTGTTATACTCCAAGAGTAATGTTCTGAGAACTGTGAAGGACTGGATCGAATTAAAAGGGAAAGAGCTGATCTCATTGTTGTTGAGCACTAGCGTCTCCAGTGTATGAAAAGAATTGTCAAAAACACCGTCCTCGACGGTTCTTATTAGGGTATTAGTAATGTTGACATTTCGAAAGCTAACCACTCCGAACACATTGTATTCGAGGGCGGTTAAACCTGCCGACGGCCAAGCAGGTGTGATCAGCAGCGAGTCGTAATCGGTGAATGTAAAATGGGTTGCGAAGACTCTAGCCAGTTCTGCATTATCAGTTACTGCAGAGCAGTCCATTTCGAGACGATGCTCGGAATCTGTAAAGCATATACATGGCAGAATATCGTCCGGAGGCGGACATGGCCAGTCGTAGGCGATGTCCTTCGAATCTAAATGGACGCTGTTGGCAGAGGAGCAGAGGCCTCCCCCTATCAGACACACCGCTAGGATGAAGAGTCTCTCCTGCATTGTGGCTCTCCCTATCTAGCGGGCCGTTGCGGAGTGATCCCGTGCCATCGTCTCTGCTTTAAATAAGGGCAGAAGCTGAGCCTTATCTTGACTCCTGATACAGAGCAGAGCTCTCAGCGTCACTGGTGTTGCAAAACGCCTCGGGAAGAAAAGGACCCTGAGGCTTAATCAAGAAACAAACGATGACAGAAACGTTTAAGCTTCATGACCAAGGAAAAACGTTGACCTGCTTTCCCTGGGAAGATAAAAGGTCTCAGCGTTGTATAATGATTCCAGTGCATATAACGAATCAGTTAAAGATTTTTCTGAAAAGCACAGAAGAGAAAATCATCTTGATCGTTCAAGCGTCATACGGAACACACTTGATGAAGGGCTTTCATACTTACACGCGCGTTCGTTTGCAATTAGGCATAAACACGTTCGAACCTCGGTCTCGTTGTGGCCCGCTTTCTCGCGGGCCGGCGTTCGAGTCCCACATTCTTTTGGGGCTTTTCGATAGGATAAAATCCTAGTATGAAATAGCATATATATATATATATATATAGGGCGAGGAGGATTCGAACCCTGTCCTACCGAGCGGCAGGCCGCTGCGCTGTACACAGGACCAACTGGCGACATAAGCTTTTCTTCGCTGACCAACGAATGGCCCGCGAGATTCCCTCGTCACATCTCGTGATGGAGGAATCTCAAGGACCATTGGAGTGCGTTCCGGCCTGCCGCGCGGTAGGACTGAACTTATTAATGTCTCACGAGAGGAGTTACAATCACATATTCGTACAGGATCTTGCAAAATTTGGAGAGTAAAGGAGACATTAGAGGCCCCAACCAACGGGTACTTCATGTAATCCTGTCACTGGGAGAAATTTTCATCTGTTGCTTTAGACAGCGAACCTTAAGAGTTATCTGGCAAGTTATGATGGTCCAACACATATTGTGGTGACCCAGCGGCTACTATGTTGACTTGGTGGGCACCGTGGCGATTTCGCATGTGCTGTGGTGACCCGGCGGATGCTGCCATGACCTGGGGGGGTCTGTAGTGACCTCTCGGTGCTCTATGGTAAACCCAGTGGGTCCTAGGATAACCTTGCAGGCTCTCTGGTGACCCAGGGTGCGTTTCGAAGACTCTGACTACGCCGGGACGAGGGGAGGTTATCTTGCGATTCTCTGAAATGAATCGATGCACCTGGAGGTTATCCCATACTTGACTGTTTCTTTCCAACTTCTGCGTAAGGGATCCTGCAAAGCCCCGCGACGAGACGTGGCAACGATTCTCCGTCGAAATCGTTTCACGCCAAAAGAAACTTGAGAAAAGTCGAACACTTTCCAGTTGCCGAAGTCGTGCTTTACGATAAGCTTGACGCCGACCCAGCAGCTGAGGGTGTTCCCATTCAGCTTTTTGGAAGTCTCTTCGCTGTGTTTTTTTCCTTTTCCCAGTAGTGAACCTCCTTTGTACAGCCACTTGACCCGTGCGTACAATTCTCACCCTCGTGGATGTCTTGCCTCGTGTCCTGCACCTTACCATGATGAACTACAAAGGCCAGAGTCCTGGAGCCGTCAGTGTGCCGTCGAGGGACCAGTGCTCTCGTGGTGGTCGTGGTGGTGGCATGATGCGGGGCCAACCTTGGACTCAACCACGCTGAGCCCTGAACTAGCTGCTGCTGCTGCTGCTGCCTCTTCCCACCGCCAACCTGATGGTGCCACGTCTTATGGGAGGTGACAGATGCAATATATCAAAATAAAAGGATGTCGACCGAGTTATTTCTTACTGATAACCAGAAAGCGTGTCAAATTTCCTTTTAATATTCTCATGATTTGGGAAATTAGTCTATTTTTTTTCCCCCGCTGAACATCAGTGGGAAAAAAATTGAACCACTCGTAGGATATAATAATTAACATCATATTTCAGTTATGAAGTACGTTTGAAAACTCATCATGACAAACCGTGTTATTCCTTTGTTTGCCGCAGTGCCTGTAATCCTCATTTTCGAAGACTAGACACTTCGAGGCGGAGGAAGTGTGGCACATTTGGTTTTTCCTCTCGCAGTTCTTCTTCTGTGGCATGCGACTGTTGTCATGGTCTACGAGCCCCACACATGTTTGCCACGCAGGAGGGCCGTAAGGACGTCACTGCTTCAGAGCGAGCTTGAGGCGTCCAGTATTTCGTAGCGGATAACCTGGGTGTCTGACGACGCCATATTTGTGGTGTGTTAATCAGTGTTTTCTATTTCATTTCCTCCAGCCAGGTGCTTTAGGTCTTGTAATTATAAGATACTGACAGTTACTATGATTATGATCATGCATATCATAATCATTTCCATTATGACTCTAATTATGATTTTTATGATCTGAAAAAACTTTCCTTACACAGTTTGCATATAGCATGATCCTAAGGCTGTAGTTATCTCAGATCTGGGTTACATTTATTCCCTGTAGTGTTCCAGTAAGTAGATATATTGCATTATGATAAGAAGGAGCATTAAAGGGGTGCCCGGAACCATCTTACGCTTTCCATGTCAGGATTGCTGGTCTTACTTTCTGTCTCATCAAAACGGGACTACCGGGCTAGTCCTACTCTTTTCTTCTTACAAGCTCCATACACCTACTCTAACTTTGCTTATCATTATTACCTTTTTCACATAAGTACTTTTGCCAGTTCCTGTCCACTCAAACAACTATAAGTATAACCATGACAGAGTCTGTCAAATCTATGGCCCCTACTCCCTGGGATCATGGGGTGCTAAGAATCTCCGGGTTTCTGCCTGATTCTACTGGCAGCAGTAATAACGGCCCCTCCCACACCCATTCCCTCTCTGTGAGACCTTCCTCTTTTTCTATTCACCATACCAACATTCGTGGACTCTCTAGTAACCTATCCTCAGTTGAACACCATCTGTTCAGTACCTCTTCTGATATCTTACTTCTCTCTGAGACACAGTTGTCTAGTGATGTTCTCACCATTCCCTTTTTCATATCTAACTGCCACCTCCACTCATGATTCCGGTACAAATGTTGCGTTTGTGCTTATTCCAACATCAACACACCTGTTGCACGCCTCAAGGACCTTGAGTCTCCAAACTTTGATGCTATGTGGCTCAAGATCTGTCTCCCTACTTCCACACTTTTCCTCTGTTTCGCCTATTGCTCTCTTAGTTCTATAAATCTTATATCCTTCTTCGATTATCTAAACTCCTGCCATGAGACTGTGGCATCCTCTCACCCGCAAGCCGAGATCCTCTGTCTTGGGGATTTCAACGTTCACCATAGGGAATGGTTGAATTCCTCCCATACGGATGGTGGAGGTAATGAAGCCCTCATGTTTTCCGTTCTCAGTGATTTAGAACAAATTATCCCCCACCCTACCCATATTCCTGACTGCTTTAACCACTTTCTTAATATTCTGGATTTGTTTTTCACCTCTAGTCCATCCCGCTGTAAATACACAATCTCGCCCCCAGCTGGTTCATCTGATTACACTCTCATAGATGTATCTATTCTAACGGCACCTACCCCTCCAGCAGCCCTATCTAAGCGTAAATACTGGCACCTGAACAAAGCTGACTGGAATAACTTACGTAACTTCTTTTCTTACTTTTCTTGAGTAAATTACTGTCTCTTATGTGGTGATGCTTCTGTCTCCGCCAAACGCATATCAAAGTTAGTCTTGCGGGAATGGAAGCATTTATCCCCTCTTCCTCCAAGACGACCTCATTATCCAATCCATGGTTGAACCGTTCCTGTTCTGAGGCCATTCAGGCAAGGGATCAGGCATATCGGGCTTGGAAAAATTCTCCTTCCTCTGACTCCCATTCAACCTTTATCACTGCCCGTAATCGATGCAAGGACGTTATCCGTGAAGCGAAGCGTTCTTTTATTTAAAGGAAGTGCGATAGCCTCTCCTGGTCATCCACGGATAGGTCTTTCTGGTCTTCAGCTAAGGGCATCTCTAACAACTCCTGTCGCTCTACCTTCCCTTCACTTTTCCGCTCTGATGGTAATATAACTGTCTCTCCCGTAGGCAAAGCAACTCTCTTTGGTTCCCGTTTCTCTTCTAACTCCACCTTGGATGACTCTAACATTCCTTCACCTCCTGATGCTCCTCTTACTAACTCTGTGCCCCTCCCCGTAATCTTTTTTCGGACTGTCTGAAAAGCGCTTCTTTCTCTGGACACAAGCAAGGCTTATGGCCCTGATGGCATCCATCCCCGTGTACTGAAAGAGTGTGCATCTGAACTTGTACCTGTGCTTGTTCGTCTGTTCCGTTTGTTTAAAAAACAAATTTTTTTCCTTCTCCCTGGAAGCATGCATTGATACCTCCCATCCCTAAGAAGGGTGACCGTTCTGACCCCTCTAACTATCGTCCTATTGCTTTGATTACTACCATTTCCAGAGTCTTTGAATCCGTCCTCTGCTTCCATATCCTTAAACACCTCGAAAATCACAGTCCTCTCTCTGATCCGTAAGGCGAGATCCACTGGTGATATTCTTTCCTATCCTGATAGTGTCTGGTCATCATCCCTGAAAGATTTTGGGGAGTCAAGTGTAGTTGCCTTGACATATCTAAGGCTTTTGACAGGGTGTGGCATAAGGGTCTCATTTCTAAGTGCCCCTCTTTTGGCTTCCCTCCCTCACTTTGCTCCTTCATATTTAGCTTCCTCTCTGGCTGATCTATCTCTGTAGTTGTTGATGGTCAGTCTTCCCCCTTTTTTCCATCAACAACGGTGTCCCTCAAGGTTCTGTTCTGTCCCTTACATTCTATTTTTTTTCTTTTTTTCAACGATTTCCTCTCCCCCACAAATAATCCAATACACTCATGCGCTGACGACTCAACACTACATTCATCCACATCCTTTAATTCTGCTCCCTCTTTTCTCACTCGATCTGCATCTCGTCTTGACACAGCCTCCTCATTAAACTCAGACTTGGACAGGATATCTCAATGGGGTACACAAAATCTTGTTAAGTTTAATGCCTACAAGATCCAGTTTCTACCCATCTCTCTATCGAAAACTCCTCACTGCTCTCGTCTCTCTTTTGACGGTTCTGTAATTCCACCTCTTGACTCAATAAACATACTTGGCATTACTGTAACATCCACTCTTTCTTGGAAACCCCACAGTACAGGAATAGCTAAATCTGCCTTTAAGAAACTGGGTGCCCTGTTTAGATGTCGAAACTTCTTTTCTTCTGAACAGCTGCTCCGTTTATACAAGGGATTGTTCGTCCTTGTATGGATTACTGCCCTCACATTTGGTGTGGTTCTAGCTCTGCATCCTTACGAGTCGAAAGCGATCCGCCTTATAAACTGTCCCAGGCTAACTTTCAAACTTGACCACCTTTCCCTACCCCGCAATATTGGTTCACTTTCCCTCTCCTATAGGTATGACTTTGGTTTTTGCTCCCAAGAGCTGGCTGCTTGTGCCCCAATCACTAGCTAGACCCCGCAATACTCTGCAAACTGCTGCGTCACATGATTATTGTGTGCCATCAGCAACTCAGCGATGGACCGTTTTGATAACTGCTTCTTTCCCTACACGCTGAAGCTTTGGAACTCTTTACCTTCTCATGTCTTTTTCAATAACTATGCACTGAATGTTGACTCATCTTGACTTCTCCTCCAGGTCACTACATTTTGGCCTGGCGGTTTAGAGGAAACCTATCTATCCCTTCCTTTTATCGGAGGGGGCGGATGGGGTCTGTTATAAGGTCATGTCCGTATCAATTCACGGTTAAAAAGAAAATTTTCAAAATATTTACTAAGGGGGCTTTCATAGCAAGGTTACACAAAGTCATGTGTATCCTGAAATATCCTATTTTTGAAATGTAGTAGTGGTCAGTGTACGAGGGAGAAGTAAGTGGCTGTGGATGGTCACTGCAGATGACTGTGAGCTTTTGAACCAGTGAACTAAGGATCTCAGTGCATTACGCCAACGCATGACGAAAACATCAGTTGTTGATATATAGGTGGAGGCTTCGGAATGCGCAAAATGATAGGACGGCCCTACAAACAAATAGATTTCATATATCTCTCTCCCAGCCTGTGGCTTTCATTTCACTCTCTGTCAATCTGCGAAATACTTATTTGCCGTCGCGTGGTGACACTCCCTTGTACGAGGATGAAATTTGGTGACTATATGATAATATTCCATCGTCTTCACTTCCCGTCGTCAACTATAAATGATTGACTTGAACAAAATCGTCATTATAGAAAAAGAAAACTGGATTCAATTCAGTAATACGAGAAACAACAAATGGTAGAGGTAAAGAATACGACGCTTAACTTTTCATGTTTACAGCAGTGACACTATGTTGATAAAAAAAGCAGAAGAGAGAAGAATTGTCGCTGTTGTATGACATCTAGCGGCCATACGACACAATATCGCATTTCATAGTTTGGGTGTGGCCACACAAAGAAATGTCGTAAATGACAGCAAAATATGCTACTCAAGCAAATAAACATACTCACTCAAACACACCTAAAGGACACATTTTTCTTCTATGCACAAACACACCAAAACGCAAGCAACGTAACTGTAAATCTCTCTGCCCGTAATACACAAGTAATCACCACAAACAATAGTCACAGCCACATACATACACACAAACGCATGCATTTACAGTCATGTGCACAGCCGCACGAACATACACACACACACACATGCAGGGGAGGACCAAATGATTTTACTGAGTGAATTTAGGGAGGATAATATTTATACTCCGTTCGAGACAAAACTGGAGAATATATCAAATGTTTGGTAGTAGGTACAATAAGGTGCAGAGTGTTCAAGAGCGGTGCTTTTAATATTATAATAAAGATTTTAAGAGAGAAGCACAGACACATGGAGGGGGTATGTATTAATGTTGAAAGGCTTTTTGACGAGTGGGTTAAACCAGAAATGAGATTTAGTGAAGCGAGAGGAAGGTACACGTGCCACTGATGGTTTCTGTGCTGTTTCAACAATGTAAGAAAGAATAGTAAAGGGGGAAGAAATGTAGAGTAAACTTTATCAAAGCCTATAGCCATGGTGAGAGTAATTTCTGACAAAAACAAAGAAATTAAGGTAAACATAGTCAAGATATAAGGGGGACGATTGAGGTTGTGAAACTTGCTAACACTGAAATATTAATTGGGGTGTTTATCAGAGGAAACAGGCCAAAGGAGGAGTAAGACAGAAATAAAGGAAGACAGTCAGAAGGCAAAGAGACGGGAGGCGTCATTGAAAAAAAAGGTAGATAACAAATCAGCATCACCACCATCACAGGATGGCTGGTACATCACAAAGTCGTGTACGAATTCGGATAGAATGGTGGGAAATGGTACAGCAGGAGTCTAAGGGCAAGTCCGGGAAGCCAAACTAGGCATTGCTGGAGGAGAGGAGACTTTAACTTTCTACAGAGAGATAATGTAAAAGAGATCTTACCAGAGGAATACATGATAGCAAGGAAGGAGAAAGAGAACAAAGCAAAAGGAGGGATGGCTTTTTAAACAAAGGGTAACTTAAAGTTTCAGGAACTACTGGTGGATGATCCGTCTAAGCAATACATAAGAAGATTAAGTATACGATATACTTGCACAGGATTGTTTTATAATTTTCAGTTCTGCAATGGATTTTACCGAACCAGGACACCCGTCTAACAGAAACAAAGAAGGCAGAGCCAGAATGATGAGGGAGGCGAAGACACACGCATTTATCAGAGATGATAAAGATCTGATAATTGAGGATTGTAACTAAAATTGTATAGACTGGCAAAGCTTAGATTCTTATGGAGACAGCGAGTCATGGAGATGAAAAATTTGAGAAAACGCATAGGAAGATATCTCGTATCACCAAGTCACTGAGCACACTAGAGTCAGAAAGGATGATACGCAATCGATGTCAGGTCTTTTCTTTATACTAGGCAGCAAGAAATTGGAAAATATCAGATATGGTACACCACGTCATGCAATGCTTAAATTTTACTACGTGGTTAATGAGGATGATAAGGAAGACCAGAGGAAATTAGACTCAGAGAAGTGCAATCATGAGAACTACGCAGTTAAAACTTTTTTGGGGGAAGTATGAAATGCGAGTTGCGTAGTCAGAATACTGATAATCGCTACAGAAGGTTCTGTGTAATCCATATCGAAGGATTAGAAAGTGGGTGCCTCTGGTAATGAGAGAAAAAAAGGTTAGAAGGGGGAGAGAGAGAGAGAGAGAGAGAGAGAGAGAGAGAGAGAGAGAGAGAGAGAGAGAGAGCACGATGTACTGTGGAGACTCAGGCAGATTTTGTATGAAGTGTAAGAGATTGAGTACAACAGGACAGGAGAACAGTAGCGAAGGCACAATGAAAGATCATTTGGACACGGAAGGGGGAAAATTCAAGACTATTCCGTGGATATATCAGGAGTAGCCTGTCGTTTAGGTGTAGCATGTCAGGTTCAGCTAATCAGATAGAAGAGTTGCTGAAGACGACGAGAAAACGCGAGGGACTGAATCATAAGGTCAAGCTGATATTGACGTTTGAGTAAAGTGAAATGAGTTGGATAGGAAGAAGAACCAGGAGAGCAATGAAAGTTAAGCCAAGACATAAATAAGTAAGTAACTGATGAGTCTCGACCCATACAGGTACATGAGAAGTACCATGGGAGACTAAAACACCATTTTCAAGTTTATAAACAATTCTGACATCGCTGACAGTCAGCAGTACTTTGTACAATGCAAAGAAAGGGCAGTCAGAGGGCATGCTAGAGATTAAACAAGATAATAAAGTACTGCTATAATATCAGAGCCGTGGATGAATGGAACGAGTTGAATTATGAAGCTGTAAATGCAGATTATATACAGAAGTTACTACATATTTGTGATAACGATTTATACAAAGCGGCTCTTCCAGTGCGTGCACACAAGCTGATACAATTATGCACACATCCACAACCACACACTTTCAAAAGTTTACCCAAGAAAAAGATGAACTACCATACTTATAAATGCTACAGCAGAATATATACGTTGATCGTGTGTGCTTGTTGAATTGTCTTAAAAATGCAGAATAAAATTATCTACCTATTAGACCTTATCACTACTGATTCATTCGTCTCTTAAAAACAGAAATACTTGTAGATAATAAGATAATCAGTACATAATTAAAAGCCTCCATCTAACCATTTCCATTTCATCTCCACTTGCAACATCAAATATCTAAATGATTAGTATGAAGGTCAAGAAGTCCATGAGCCAGGTTGCATGCGCATTCAGAGGAACGCAGAGGTACAATTGTAGCCCTCACAGTGGTTACAGAAGTAGTGTGGGTCAAGGTAGATGACACTTTCTCCACTACTGCAGGTGGTTGTGTTGGTGATGAGCGGACGGTAGATGTCATTCTCCTCCAGCATGATCCAGGCTATGTCACACCCACACGCCAAGGGGTTATCTGAAACAGTATAAGGCGAAATGTGTTTGTAGTGTGGCAGCGGTAGGTGAAGTCCAGAATGCAGACGAAAGAGCGTAACTTGTGTTTGTCTGGGGAGTGCTGTTTCTGATGGGTATATATATCTAATGGGGTGGAGTTTAAGACTGAATTGGAAAGACAGATAGTTGTTTAGTGCTTGTCGGGGTATGCCAGTGTGCATGAGTTTTGTTGTGTTATATATTGGTTGGGACTGGGATGATCTATGAATAGAGGTTACTTAAGTGTGAGGCAGAGGCAAGCTTTACATTTCTACCTGGAGTGTGGCAGTTGGTTATAAAATGATTAGGATGGGATGGGTCTCGTGTTTTGGTCGGTGGGAAAGCTGATAATGTTGATAACGTGAAGACTTAAGTGCAAATTACTGCTCCCTGCGCATGACCTTTATGTTCTCTTTCGTTCGCTGTTCAAATTTCAAATAAGTGTGTAATATAGCATCAAACGTTATG
>JAYMFT010217895.1:0-11402 GCA_038088735.1 Panulirus argus
CTCGCTGACGCGGGAAACAGCGATCAAGTATAATAAATAAATAAATAAATATATATATATATATATATATATATATGCTATGGGCATGGATTGAGATTGTGTGTATAATTTTTACAGGCTCCATGATACTTGATTCTCCATACTGAATTTGTAATGGAGTAATGATAATGGATAGAAAGATGATGAGTTTCATACATAATCATACAAGTTAGAATTGTTATGTAGCTTGTTTATCTTCATTATCAAGAATTGTTGATTAGTATCAGCTACATGATATATTATCTTTTTCTCTTTCCAACAGAAATGCTTGAGATTGGGGTAGACCGACTCCCTGAAGAAAGAGCTCGACGAGTATTGGAGCGTGTAGATCTCCTTAATCGACTTCGCAATGATATAATACCTCATACCAGCCTGAGGGATGCCTTAGAGCTGGCCCTACCTTCCAAAGATATGCCTGACTGGTGGATACCTGGCAAACATGATCATGATCTTCTGAAGGGAGTTGGGAAGTAAGATCAGTCTTCATTTGTACAGTATATCTAGAATTGTAACTCCAGTTATATTTATCATATGTATTGATATGTTGCCAATTGTTTCCTTAAGAAATTACCCATTTGTGTATATTCTCTACAATGCATCCCATATTCAGAGCGTGTAGATATACACAGTCGCTCAAAAGCATTTCAGTCTCCTTACCTCACACATCAAAGCCCATGAGTCAGCTCAAGGGGCTAGGCCATTATAGTGTATATATAAAATTTTGTGACTATTGCGGAGTAGGAACAATGGAGTGAAAAAGATTTTGACTTGGGCCTGGACATGCAGGAGGGTGAAAGGTTTGCACTGAATAAGAGTGAAATAGTGCCCTCACCCTCAACAGGCCACTAGCAGAGGGCTATTCTTGTACATGGTTTTCAGAGGCTCCTAGTGTTTGTACTGACTACTTTTATCAAATGTCCCAACCTTTTGCTTTTACCCAAAGTTCTAACCTTTTACTTTTACCTAACTTTCTAACCTTTTACCTAATGCTCCTCCATGTGTTCTGTTTAATGTCTTCATTTCTTATATACTATTACTTTTCTTCCTTTACCTTTAATCATAATCAGTCACTATTGTCATTACTCCCAGTAAGTTGTTTAGAATGCCCCCACCCTCTCTTACATGTTTCACCCTTTGTCAGTAGCTTTCTCTGTGTTGTGTCATTCACTATTATTCTGTACTCGTGCTTCTTTTCATCTTTTATTTTCCTTCTTGCAGATATTGTATTTTCTTTCAAAGTCTCATTCTCTTGAGATCTTGTTTGCTTTTCTGTTGTTCATTTACATCTTCCTTTTAAATTTGACTTTGAACAGTTTGTTTTGATCTTCTCTCTCCAATTATCACTATATTAGGCATATTCGTATTCTGAACTCTCTCTTTCTCTCCACCCACTTTCTTAAACTTCATTCCACCTTTTTTACACATGCCTCTTTTCAACTTTTATTTACCTTTCTGCATATAGTTTGTTTGCTATTTAATTCCCTTTCATTATTCTCTTGAGATCCTCATTTGCTTTCCACTTATTATCCTTGTACACCGTCCTTTTAACTTATACTTTCAATAGTATGTTTTACAGTCTTCAACCTCCATTCATCTCTATTTTCAGTATATTCAACTCCCCCCCCCTTCCAAACTTTCTTAAATCTTCATTTTACCTTGCTGTACCTTTTTCCTCAACATATACATGCAGGCAGTGCTGCATGACTTTATGGCAGCCTTCAATATTCATTCTGAAACTTTTTGTGGTACGTCATACTCACTCTATACAGCATTTGTTCATTTCAGGTTTAACTTACCATGGAAGTCAAGTTTCACACTTTCCTACATCTTTATTACTGTTATCTTTATCCGTTTTCATTTAATATTTGTAGTCGTATAACCAGCTAATCAGAATAATAAGTACATTTACTTATGCCCATCTACAATTCATTTTCAGTTTTCCAGAAATTCATGCAGTCATACTTTTTTAAAAGTACTGAGAGGTGCTTCAATGCCTTAAAAGTAGTTTATTATAGTTTTACTCTGCAGTTTGAGATATAACTCATGGAGTTACTTAAATTTACCACTTTTATTATATTCTTATTGTTGTTGTTGCAGGCATGGCTTGGGTCGCACGGATTACTACATTCTCTATGATCCTGAGCTCAACTTCAGGGAAATTATTCGCAGGCACACTGCGGGAGAACCACTTATTACAGAGGAAGAGAAATTGGCACTTCATAGAAAATACTATGAAAAGGACAAAATTGAGAAAGACAGTGACTGTGATAAAAAAGATGTCAGTAAAGAAGAAGAGAGGGATAGAAAAAGTACAAAAGGTGATGAAGAGGAACATGAGGATGATTTAGATCAAGATATAAAGGATGAAAAGGAAGACAATGGAAATGACATTAAATATGAAAAAGATGATGAAAATGAGAAAATTGAAGAGGAGAAGCAGGAGCAGAAAATGGATTCAGTTGAATATTCTGTGCAGCAGACCGAAGAGGAGACTGATAAAGAGCCCTTGCTGGAAGAAGATTGCAGTATAGAGGAAGCTAAGGACAAAAGTGAACTTGTTAAAGAGGAAGTTGATAATTTGGGGCTTAAGAAGGAAGTGAAGGATGAGAATATTAAAACTGAACAGGATGAAAGTGAAGAGCAAAATGATCAAATGGCAGTTGAAGAAATTAAGAATGATGATAATGAAGATAAGAATGGAATTGAGGAAAAGGTTAAAGAAGAAAAGGAGAATGAGGAAAAGAAAAGTGAGGATTTACCTGTCAAGGTAGAAATGAAGGAAGAAGTAAAAGATGAACCCAGTGAAATTAAAAGTATAAACATGAAGGAGGAAGAGGAAGAAAAAATGGAAACAGAAGTTGATAGGGAAGATGATACCAAGGATGATGAGTCTTTAGGAAAAGAATGTAGTGATGATGTTACCAAAGAAAATGATAAAGTTAGTCCTTCAGGAAATACGCCTACAGAGAAGTCGGTGACTGCTAGTAAAGAGGGAAAAGAAGAAGCCAAAAATGGGAATGTGGAGGAAAATATGGAAAATCACAATGAAAAGAAAGATGATGGAAAGTGTGGATCTCCCCTTCTTAGCTTGCAACAGATGGATGAAGCCATGGCAAAATGTGGAAGCAGTTTGACATATGATAACTTGGTATCTAGTGAGCCTACGGTAGCACAACTTCTAGCTCAGTCAGCTGCAAATCCTATTAAATGGCCAAAGGACCGAATGCTGCAAACTAGAATAGAACATCTGATGTATGCTGTGGAGCACAAAAAGTGGCCAGTTGGAATAGATTTCCAGAGTAGTGAACAAGAAGGTAAATCTTCATCTTCCCTCCCCCAAACTACCAGCAGTGCCTCATCTCATTCATCAAATTCATCAGACTTACTTGACACAGAACGCAGAAAACGACATCAGCTTGAGGCAGCAGAAATGGAGCGACAACGTCTACAGGCTATGCTTCATCCCAATCTTCAGCACACTCTGGGATTAGCTAAAACCTCTTCTAATGCTGCTGCTGCTGCTGCTGCTGCTGCCTTGGGTCTCCCTCCAACATTTACCAGTGCAAGTCTCAGGTCTCTCATGGAATCAACAGATGAAAGGAGTAAAAAGGCTCAACAGCAGCTGGCAGCAGATTCACATGCGTTACGGCAGCTTCAGGCCCTGCAGGGAACGCTAGATCTAACTATCAAACCTGTTAATCCAAGTCACAATGCTATAGATATAGCAACTGCTAGTCTCTTATCTCGACGGGGTCCAGGTCGACCCAGGTTAGATGATCCAATGAGAACAATGGAGAAGAGACGTCTCAGTGAATCCCCCATAGATTCTAAAACTCAGGAAAAGAAACGTAGAAAGTTGGACGAGATCGTTTTAGGGCTTACTTCTAAGGGTAAAAATTCCGAAATTACTACAACTAATACATCTCCAAAGGACACCAGCCCATTGTCTCTCCTTCGTGGCTCCTCTGTAACCTTACTAACCTCTCGGGATAAAAGCCAGGTAACTAATGCCGTGACAACTCCGAAGTTATCTTCTAGTATTAGCATCACACCAACTGTATCCAAACGGCCAGTTGATACACGAGTAGAAGACACTGGAATTTCCAGTAAAACCATTACGACCTCCAGCGATAAAGATGGAAAACCAGGATTAGTGAAGCAATCTGATTTGCCACCTGGAGTTACCCTACCCCCAGGTATTGAACTTTATCGACCTACTGATGCTAAAGTGGATAAGTGGTTGGAACAACACCAAGGACTTTTGGCAGATTCTTCAAGACCTTCAAAGGATTTGAAGAGACGTAGAATTGATTTTACTTCTTTGGACTGGAGTCAATTTTCTGGTGATGAACATGTTAGTGTTGTTAACATTACCACTGGCCAGAGGGTTAGTAGCATATGTGTTTGTAGTGTAAATGAATATCTTCAACATAATTAGTTTATATTTCCATCATATAATTAGATGGCCCATGCAGATCCACTTCAGAGGACAGTGGTCATTGCATATTTCCAGAAGTACATATTGCTGATAGCATTGTTGTATATTTCGTTTCATTCCACTTTCATATACTAGTATTCCTTTTCATTCACACTTACTTCATTGAGACAGCTTTTTACATGTTTATTCTCTTTGTGTATATGGCTTCTGTATTTTTTACTTTAATCTCTCTCTCTCTCTCCAAAGACATCATTCACCTTTAATGATACCTAGTTCATTTACTCTCCTTCCATTAGACACTACTGTTACAGACCCATTTAACACTTAATTACTGTAATAGTTGACTAACCCATGTCCTCAGTTTAACTTTGATATGCCAGGCTATCAATTTGCAGGAAAAGGCAGAACAATAGTTAATTCTGGATCACAGACAACAACTTGCTGTGATTACCTGTTTGTACTGTACGGGGGTCCATCTCTTGAACTTTTTTTCATACTACTCTTTGATTTCATGTTTGCTGTCTGTATTCATCATGTCTTCATTCATCTTCTGTTTTTTCACCACTCTTATACTGTAAAACTACTTTACATCCTTTTAAACAAGCTTCATATTTTAAGAACTGTTCAAAGTCCATGTCATTAATCTGTTTTGAAAACTTTGTAATCAGATGATCTCTCATTCATCTTCTAAGTTGTTATATTTAAAAGTTTCTCACCTTTCCCCATAACTCGGTTCTCTGAATTCTGGTACCATGATGCTTGTATTTTTTTTTTTTTTTTTTTTTTTTTTTTTTTGGGGGGGGGGGGGACACCCACCATCTCTCTCTCTCTCTCTCTCTCTTTTTCCATCAAGAAGCATATTCTAGCTTTGGCCTGATGTAGGATATGAACAGCTTGCTAAATATTTTTTAATATGCATATACTTGAAAGCTTATCTAATATTTGCCAGTAAGCTTTTTTTTTATATGCCTATACTTGAAAGCTTATCTCATATTTGCCAGTAAGCAGTTTGTCTCCTTGACTATTCTTCTAAAGTGGGATTCCAGCAATGGGTTAGGGGTGATGTTGACTACCAAGTCCTTCTCACACACAGAATCCTGAAGCTTATTTTCAACCTGATGATAATCACATTAAGGCCCTTCACTTTTTCATGTCCTCATTGCTTTGCATTTTCATGACGTGATTTTTGTTAGACCATCTTTGGAGTCTGACTAGGTCTCCTTGTAAAACTGGTGCAATCTCCTAAATTTCACTTCTTTCATAACCTTTTCTTCATCTGCTGACATATTTAGATAGGGTTCCATACCTACAGGCAAGTCATGAACATAGATCAAGAAGAACAATCCTGGAGTGTTGGGTAGAAGTAATAGCTTGGAACTTTAGGTAGAAGTATTCAGTAGGAACAATAGGTAGGAGACTCTGGAAGCAATGCGCTAGAGTTACCTTCTGCCAGTGGCCTGTTAAGGGTGAGGTGCTAAAGGCTAACAAGCGGCACTGGAGTTCATCAGTTACGGAGACTCTTTTGCTGTGGCCACCCCCTTGAGGGAGTTCTTAGAGGAAACTTGCTTCAGAGACAGGTAGAGTAATGGTCCTAGAGCAGAACCCTGTGGCACTCCACTGGTCACCTTGCCTCATTTGGAGAAGGCTCCTCTAACATGCATCCTCTGTTCCCTCCCACAGAGATAATCTTCTAGCCATCGAAGGTGTTTCCCCCTTATTCCTGCCTGGTGATCCAGCTTCTTAATCAGCCTCCCATGCGGTACAGTGTCAAATGCTTTCTGGTAGTCTAGATTCAAACAATCCATCCAGCCTTCCCTTTTCTCTAAGAGTGAGCTCACTATCTTAAAGAAATAGAAATCTAAGAGGTTAGTTACAATTATGTCCTTTACCCTAAAACCATGCAATCTCTCACGTAGGTGATTTCTCCTCTGTAGAACATCATCCACTTTTTTTCTGATAATATTTTCCAGAACACCTCAGTCATTAGTGAGACTATTCAGTAGTTGATTTCTTGTTCCTGGTGTCTTATTTTATAGATAGGTATTACATTTGCCTGTTTTGAATCGTTGGCATTGTGCTTCTTTCCAGTGACACCTCAAACATTTCAAGAGGCTCGTGTAGCATATCTATATACATATTCAGCATATGTGGTGAAGTCTCATCAGGGCCATAAGCCATGTATTGGTCAAGACCTTTTAGTATTCTGTTAATATCTTCTTGAAATATCCCTTCCTTTTTCTTTCATACTTGTTCATTGTTTCCTGCATTAGCAAAGCAGTACCAGGAACATTTAAGGAAAGGGCCTTATTATTATTAATTCACATTCAGTCTCTAGCAGTAATGTGTAATGTACCAAAACCACATCCCCCAACCACAATCTGGCCCAGTAGACCTTTCCTTGGTATCCTCCTGCTGCTTTATATACCCTGGTTCAGGGAATTTGCATTATGTTACTTCCCTTATGCCACATTGCTCCATTTAATTCTGTCCTTTGCATGCCTTTCCCCCCTCATGCATGTTCAGGCCCAGAGCGCTGAAAATGTTTTTCAGTCCATCCTTTTATCTCCAAATTGATCTCTCCTTCTTAACCCCCATCACTTTTGACATATATATCCACTTTGTCAGCCTATTCTCACTCACCCTCTCCATATGTCCATGCCATATCAGCACATGCTCTTCAGCTGTCTCAACCATGCTCTTCTTATTACTACGTCTCTCTTACACTTGTACTACTTACTCAGTCAACCTTCCTCACACCATATATTGTATTATTTCCATTAAATCCATCTATATCCTGTGCTTCGCATCTATAGAGCATCACTGGGACTACTATACATATTTATTTATTTTTATTATACTTGATCGCTGTTTCCCGCGTCAGCGAGGTAGCGCCAGGAAACAGACGAAGAAAAATATACCTATTTTTGTCATTCCAAATTGGGACCTGTCTTTCACATATTCCCCAGTGCTCCTAGAACCTTTACCCCCTCACCCACCCTTTGACTCGCCTCCACTTCCATGGTTCCGTTAACTAAATACTTCACTTTCTACAGTTTTTCTCCATTTAAACTCACACCTCAGCGAACCTGTCTCTGCTTTTATTTACATTTACTCTCAATTTAATCCCTTCTTGCACTCTCCCAAACTCAGACATCATCATATATTTCTTCTTTGAATATGCCACCAGAGCTGTGTCATCAGCAGACAATAACTGTCTTTTTTCTCAGGCCCCCAACAACCCCAGTAGATTGCAGAATGTGCCACTTGCTCCAAGACCCATGCATTTCCTGTCTCACCACCTTATCCATAAACAAATTAAACAGCCATGGTAATGCCAGACACCTCTACAGCAGACCCACCTTCGCCTACCTACTCTTATACGCACTTGGCTCGTGATAAAAAGTCCTCACTGCTTCATATGGCTTTCCTTCCTCACCATATATTCATAAGACCATCCACAAAGCATATCTGTCAGCCCTAACATATGCATTCTCCAGATCTAAAAATGCCTCACACAAATCCCTCTGTTTCTCAGATGCACGTTCATTAAAGCAAACATCTAATCCATGCATCTGTTAACACCCCTGAAACCATATTGTTCCTTCCTAGTCTGTTCCTTTGTTCTTGCTACCACCCGCTCATTCATCATTCTTCCGTACAACTCTCGAGATACACTCAGCAAACCTCTGCAGTTTGTACACTCACCTCGGTTCCCCTTGCCTTTATACAGTAGCACTATATATGCATTCTGCCAATCCAGAGGTACCTCACCGTGATCCATGCATTCTTTTGAAATCTTGTCTAACCAATCAGTACCACAGTCACCCCCTTTCCAGCTGCCTTGTCACATTTCATCATATACAGTGCTTTCACCATCTCCTCTCTTTGCCAAACCACTTGCCATGACTCTTTCACTACACATACCTAACTAACCTAAACACTGTACATCTGCCACTCTAAACTCAAACACATTCAACAATCTTTCAAATTACTCACTTCATCCATTCACCTCATCAATGCCTGTTATCTCTTCACCATTTGCCCCTTTCGTAAGGATGGTGTATCAGTCCCTTGTTCTAGTGTGCTCACCAGAGTGTTTGTTTAGGAAATTTTCTTGCATACGCTCAAAAAAGTTGTATCTACATGATTTCCTAACACCATGAGAAACTAGATTCCCCTACTTGTCTTAATGATAACTGAAATCCCCCAACATCAGTATTTCGCATCCTTAAGAAATGAGTATTTTACAGCTTCATGCGCTCCTTGATTGTTTCTTTATAGTTATCTTCTTATATTTGTTCTGGATTATTGCAGTTCTGTGGAGGATTTTATAGAATGAGACTTATTTCTTACAGTTATTCTTCCTATTATTTATTGTTGGAATGATGCCTCCTCTACTTTTTCTTGAAACTTAAAGATGTCTATTAAGAGAGCCAATCCCCCCACCTCATTTTCCTTTTCATTCCATCCTTACTGTCTTGTGTAACTCTGTGGGGAGATCAGATAAGATCTTATGTCTTTAGAAAGCTGTGTCTCCATAACTCAACAATATATGATCTATATGATCCTTGAATCACAGCTTTTTATCACCAAGTATTAAGAAGTCAACATTTAAATACATTACTTTCACTCTAATATTACCATCTCCTAACACTTTGCCCTTTCTAAAGTACTGGTGTGCTGCTCCGTCCTCTTGCCTATTTTGGCATCTCCAGTTTACTGGCTTCTTACTATATTCTTTTGTTTTCTGTCTGTCTTCCTCCAATTTATCATATTTAATGAACATCCCAGAGAATTCTATCCAGATATTTAGTTACTTAGCTTGCCTGAACACCTAGCAAGATGACTCCAATTCAGACATAACCACAACTGGTTGCCCCCTTACGTTTTGATTATAACCACCAGTTCTTCTCATTTATTTTATCACTGAAATTGCATCAGCCACTTATATAGCCTACAGTAATCTTTTTAATAAGCATTACTTCCTCTTCCCATTTTTTCTTCATCTGGTGTATGATCTTCCAAACCAAAAATAATCAGTGGTTTACATCTATCAACCTCCTTGCTTTACTAATCTCTTCAATTTTTGATGCACCCACTTTTCAGCTAAATCCTTCAATGTTGAATTTTCAACTGTGTTTAACTTTCACTAAAACCTCTCCTTTAGCTATTAAACACTTCATGTATGCTCTGTACTTTTGTAAGCCTTCCATTATCTTCCTTCACTGTTGCAATGCAAACAGTGGATATTATTCTTTCACCATTTTCACCAGTGCCAGGAACATAGGAAGAAATGGCCTCATTTGCTCACATGCATTCTCTAGCTTTCATGTGTAAATCAAAATGTATGTTTACTAATGAACCTTTCAAAATTTTAAATCCAAAATTTAATGGTATCTAGATCTTGAATTTAAAATAACCTTCAAGTGTTTCTCACATTTTCTGGGTCAGCTTGGGTTGCGCATACCCCTTTGGTTCAAAACATTCAACATACAGTCAATGAAGTGAAATGGTAAATTATATTTTTCACATAGTTTTTGTACACAGTTCTCTTCAGTAGGTTGTAACCTGATGCATGGATTGACAAATTTTTAAATATTTAGAAACTTATTGGATGAAGTAAATGAAGTAGATAGAGGTCTTACGTCCATCTAAGCATTATTGATGGTGTTCATTTCAAAGCACTCATATTCAATAAAATGGTATAGTATATTGGATTTTTCATATAGTTTTCTACACAGTTTTCATTGTAAGGTTCTTACCTATGAACGAATTGATAATCATCCACATATGTACAAAACACAGGAGAAATAGCTAAAGGAGATCATTTGTGACAAAAATCTGAAAAATGTATGTTGAAAGTAACTGAAATATGCTAGAACAACACAATGTATGCCATCAGAATTGCCAGTCAGATGAGCCTGTAAAATAATGTTTGATGAAATAAATACAGGCATCTCACTATATCGTATTTGATTTATGCTGTTTTTAGAAAAACATGCATGGGCCATATACACCTTTTTTATGATTTATGTGGGCTTAAGTTTGGAATAATGCTATCATCATTCGGCTGGCAGTACAGTGATGTGGCGTTGTTAGTGCTGTGCAAGAAGCACACACATGTATGGCATGGATATAATCTATAGACACTGAGTACTACAGTATTTTGTGCTTCACTATATTGTTTATTGCACATGTTTGCCCGTTGCAGCAAGACACCAAAGCATCTTTTTAGTTCTCCAATTACCATCAGTGCTAAGAGGTGTAAGGTCATCACCACTGAGGTTAAGATGGATTTACCACTAGTGCTAAGAAGTGTAAGGTCATCACCACTGAGGTTAAGATGGATGTGCTCAAACATTATGAAAGGTGATTTAGTAGCTGCAGTTAAGCATGTTAATGGACTTACTGAATCTATTTTATGGATTACTTGTGAAAATGTAGAGATCTTAAAGAGTGCCAAGATTGAAACATTAATCAGTGCATCTAAGACCCAATATTCCCAAAGTTTGATCATGGAGAGAATTGGGCAAATGTTGAACACGTGGATAGAACATCAAATGTATGAAAATGTTCCCATCAGCATGCTTGTGATATAAGCAAAGGCCCAGAGTCTATAAGGTAAAATGGCGGCAGAAGAAGGAACAACAAAGACATTTCAAGGTAAATGGTAAATTGCTAAAATTGCCACAACATCAAGATGGCTGGTAAGGCTGCTTCTGCTGATGTTGTTACTGCTGAAAATTTCTCAGGAACCCCCAAGACCAATATTGAGGAAGGTGGATATACTCTTAAGCAGATGAACATTATGAGACTGAATTATTTTGGAAGAGAATGCCATGGAGAATGTACATTTCCTGTGAAGAGAGGATTGCCCCAGAATTTTTTTTTTTTTTTTTTTTTTTTTTTTTTTTTTTTTTTTTTT
>JAYMFT010217906.1:0-11402 GCA_038088735.1 Panulirus argus
TCTCTCTCTCTCTCTCTCTCTCTCTCTCTCTCTCTCTCTCTCTCTCTCTCTCTCTCTCTCTCTCTCTTTTTTCTGTCCTTTCTTGTGGGAGTCTTTGAACGAGGCTGGTCATCCCACGCCGAGTAACACGCTCCACCGTCCAGGATCTGGCCCGGGATCTCATGTTAACGAACGTTAAGCCCCGAAACCTGCTCCACGGCCTCTGTTTTCCGATATCTGTTTCAGGAAAAAAAAAAAAAAAGAAAACAGAGGAGCTTTCTTTAATGACTTTACGTATGTGAACTTCTATACTGCGTCTTCCAATGGCTATGTGTTTTATTTTGACAAGTTTCTGGTTGTTTTCTGAGGTTATTTGATTTAACGGAAACATGGTCTCAAGGCCTCAAGTATGCCTAAAGTGAACATGATATTCACTTAAAGAGGCTTCGAACACTCGACAAAATCTCGGCGTGATATGGATCGAGCGATAATGCTAAGAAAGTTAGCATGTCAGACTCGACAGAAAGATTTTCAGGAAATTTTTGATATCCTCGCACCCTCTCCGGTGATAGTACATGGGATGATAATACATGGGTGCTAACATCACCTAAACTTTAATTATGATCTTCCAAGTACTCACTGACGACAGGCGAAAACCCTGCAAGATGTGAATGTCTCTTGTGGGTCCATTTCGCTTATGCTGATGTATTCTATGAGAAACACTATATATAAACAAGACAAACAGAACATTGCTATTCCCTTTTAATGGCTGAGGATATGATCTACTGTTTTACTCAGGATCCGTCACTTCCAGTCTTGCATTGATTTTCATGCTGCTCTTTTCAGCAAAAAGAGAGAAAATCATTTGTAAGATATTACCTAAACTTCTTGAGGCCTCTACATTTATTCTTCTTTACCCAGATTTCTCACATCTTAGATTGAAAAGCACCCTCATGATCTGTTGAGGGTATGGATGTTGGGAGCAAAACGTATATACATTGGTGTCTTTGGTCTCTTTAGGACTGCTTCTTAGTACCATATCCACTATGATATTTGTTTATCTTTATGAAACATTTACTCCTCCTTTTGGCACGTTTTCTTTAGGCCTTTGAAATTCTACTTAAAAGTATTTTTCTAGTAAGCAGTGATGGTATTTGATATGCAAGAATATATAAATCATCTTTTTTCTGCCAAATATATCTTGAAAATGAACCACTTCAGACAATGTCCCTATTCTCTAAACTTAATATTAGCGTATAAAAGGTGACAGATCCTCGATGTCAATAAGAAGATTAAAAGACGCAAATGAATTGCTTCCTTGAGCATCATTGAAATGAGAAGCAGTAAATGTTTCAGTTGGAATTTTTTTTCTTCTCTCTTTTTACATTTAATTTAAGATCATCATAATCCTTTATAATCATGACTTCTAGATAGGAACCGTCTTTATCATTTTCCAGTCAAACATAAATATAATAGAACAATACAAGCCGTTAAACTTCGAGAAGAATTCATTAGAATTTCTGTCGATTGGGGAAGCAGAAAATATATCATCTAGGTATCTTAACCATATTTTGTCGGGAAAAAGTAGTCTGGGCAATAATGAGATTTCAGAATATCATACCTAACTTTTAAGGTCAAGTCACGACGGGTGGGGTGACGTAGCATTTCAAATCTATATGTACCTGCAGTCAGGAGCAAATGTTACATGAAGTCATATGAAAAGGTTACCTGAACTTGTATGTAAGTTGAACCCCTTCCATCCTTTTGTTAGTACCAATTGAGAAAGGTCCGTGATGTGCCAGAACTGAATTGGAATGATAAGAAATCACTCTTCAAGGAATGTATTTATATCATATATATTCGCACCACCTTTACTCACAGTTTCTCTCTCTCTCTCTCTCTCTCTCTCTCTCTCTCTCTCTCTCTCTCTCTCTCTCTCTCTCAACCTTAATAAATAAGACTGACAGGACACATCCACACTGGAGTAACCCGTCAAACGTTAAACAACCGCCCGCCCCTTCAAACCCAGTCTTAAACTCCATCCCAGCAGACATACACCCATCGGAAGCCACACTATCCAGACAAGCACAAGTCAACGCTCTTGATGTCACCCATCCCTACAACACTATAAACACCGTTTGGACGTGTCCCAAGAGACCTGTCATGCCCAAGACGCATCTACCACAACAAAGACATCGAGCACCAACGACTCAGCTGCCTTGCTCTCTCCGTGCATAGACGTACATACAGCATCACCACACCGATATGCCTTATGACCTATGGTTTAGACAAGTAGATGTGGCCGTAGGATCCTCATAAAGATGGAAGGGATTCTCGGAGCAGAAAGTAAATGTGTGTGTTTATGTGTATGTGTGATAACCCATTTGTTATTACCTACTTCTCCTGTTCGGAAAAGGAGTTTTTGCAGTCGAAGGGCCCCATCTTTGAACATTCTCTACTGTCATACCACTTCCTAAATTCATGTATGCTGTCTGAATTACCCATGTCATCTGTCATTGTATTCCATTCACCTAGCACTCTTACTCTGTAAAAGTACTTCTTTGCATATTTTTTAACGTTTCTTGCTTAATTTCATGTTAATGTCCCCTGGTTGCTCTGTCCTTTCATCTCTCTAAGAAATTACAAGTTGGGATCACTTTCTCCCTTCAAACCTTTTAGTTTTTCCCCGTGGCTTAGCTGTCTTAATTCTGATACCATCTTTGTTGCCCTCCTCTGGACCTTCTCTATTTGCTCTTTGTGCTTATTCAGCGGCGATGACCAAACTTTAGTAGCTTATTCAAGTTTTAGCCTTGTGTATAACATGAACTGCTTGCTAGATATTTTCTTCACCGTATACTTGAAAGGTATTCAATTTTTTGCATGCAGTTTGTCTTCATAACTATTATTCTAATATGCGACTTTGCGACAGGTGAGGGACGATGTCGATTCCGAAGTCCTTCCTACACTCAGGATCCTGAAGCTTATTTTCTGCTGGATAACAATCATCTTGAAGCATTTTTTTTTCACTTGGTCCCATCCTCGTTACTTTACATTTCCTTGGGTTGAATCAGTTCATCAGCCATGTATCAGACGAACTCTGGAGCCTGTTTAGATCCCCTTGTAAGCTAATACACTCCTCGCTTTTCACTTCCCTCATGACTTCTTCTGCATCATCCGCAAACATGTTCAAGTAGGAGTCTACCTACACAGGTCAAGAATAGTAATGGTCCCAGCGCAGAACCTTGTGGCACTGTGCTGGTCACCTCGACCCATTTGGAGAGTGTTCCTCAGACGTGCGATACTCTCTTTCACTAAGGAAATGTTCTATCCAATGAAAGAGTTTCCCCTCTTATTTTTTTGCCTGAGTATCTAGCTTCTTGATCAGCCTCCCATACGTTAAAGTGTCAGGTGCTTTCTGGCAGTCCAAATGCAAACAGTCTAGCAACCTTCCCTGACCTCTAGTAAAATCTAGGAGGTTCGTTACACGTGTAATTGCCTGTTTGTAGTTACTTACTTGTACTTCACGGGGAGGGAGTTTTTGTATTCTTGGAACCCATCTCTTGAATATTCGCTAAGATCATGCAACCTTTTAAATCTATGCATGCTGTCTCCATTACTCATGTTCACAGTGTGTGTGTGTGTGTAATAAAAAGAGAGATAGGTAATTAGATAATGGTACATTGGATTTGGACAGTCATTCGGTTTGAAACTACACAGCTGAGGTATTACACACACACACACACTGCAGAACTGGGAAGTCACGATAGTTACCGGTTAACTAATAAAAGAGCTTAAAATCGAGGTGGGCTGGATAATTCCACACTTGGGATGAGCACATAAGTGAGGTACATCTAGATAGTCAGGGTGGTAGATATACAGTGATGTTTACAGAGTTAAATTATATGGTTTACACATTATGCACTTGGTTTGTTATCAGTTGATGAACAGTTACAGTAATACATACAGTAGTTGACATAGCTCATAGCCTAACCAATAGAAATCTGAACTGTTCACTTGCATAGCTACGCGCTTGTTCATGCATTCTTTATGACGTTTGCAGTGCTCGGTACAGGATTGTTCTTATATCAGTCTGCACGAGCTACGACTGGAACAAGTCGATAATGGCGACGAACGGCGGATCGTGATGGAATAGCATTGGGAGGGAGAAGGTCTCTGTGATGAGTGTGTGTGTGTGTGTGTGTGTGTGTTAATGAGTTCATGTGTGTTTTATTCTTTCCTCTCTACTTTCCTTTACTCTCTTCGCGAGACAGAGTCCAAGACAAAGGAAGAAAGGTTCTCATTTCCCTTTTGTCGAAACCAAACCTTACCATCAACAACTAGACCGCAGAGATTACCTTATGCATTCCCTTGATCACTACATATGGTCCAGACCATCATCAGCACATATCTTCCATATACCGCATCGTTCCAATTCTGTCTACCCAAAGCAGGATGTCTCCCTCTCGAATGTTCAGACCCCGATACCCCAGAGCCCCATTCATTCCAGCCTTTCTTCTCTTACTCGGTCACATCCCGAGCCATTCCAGCACACCCTGGTTGTCCCACTCACTCGGGCTAGTCACTATTACGTCTTTTTTTTTTTTTTTTTTTTTTTTTTTTTTTTTTTTTTTTTTTTTTTTTTTTTTTTTTTTTTTACTATCATTTCTTACGTGATCGACGCACCGTCCGCGGTCATTATATTTCCTTCACATCCTTCTTATTTGCCTTCGCATTTACGGTCCAAGACCAGAATCAACGCGACATTGTTGACTAAGTTACGGGATTTCGCAAAAAGCAAAAGAGAGCGAGATATCAGAGAAGCCTTTGTAAAGCAAAATAAACCAAGTATGAACATAAAGTAGGAATCGAGTGTTCATCGAACACCAATTGGGTATTTTCAAATCTGTTTCAACTGTGCCCCAGATAATCCCCATTAAATCTATCTCAAGTGTGACAAGTAGTTGGCTTCGAACTCTTTAGTAGATAATGCATCAGGTAGGATATATCTATCCCTCAGAAAGACTAGCTAAATATAGTGACGTTCGTGAGCCAGATGCAGACAAAATGTTAGATAAAAAACAAAAGCTCAAACATCACTTACAACACGGAGAACATTATTCATACATATTATATTCATCAGAGGACCTGCTTGCTCGAATTAATTGGTAGCGACTTTTATGTAATGTCGTATGCATGTAAACATTCAGTTGTGCAGTTGAGATATCTGTGATAACCTTAAAAGGTCTGGTAACAGTTATCATTCATATCCAACAGGACCACGCCCTGGTCTCTTGGATACATTACTAGGGGCTGACTGCATGTAAAATGGGTTTATGATGATTTACTACGGATTAACATAGGTGCCCAAGCATTATGTGTCATTACGAACTGTTTTCCTGTATGACGATAAGCGGGTGTCCTTTTCTTTTGTCCTTTCTATATATTGTCTTTGCCTAGACAATTAGCCGCCCTAACTTTGGCCTTTGGCCTGAACTGTACTGCTCAGGTCAAATATCAGTGTTTCGTCTGACCTATGAGGGTCAGTTCAAAGGTTAGTCGATGCCCGGGGTTGCAGTATAGATGCGTTTGTCGAGGGGATAATGAAGATCTATTTACTGGGGGGTAACAAGAATTTAGATATATTTAGATATATTTAATGAAAAATGTGTTTCATTGAGGGTAAAGTAATGATGCATTTGTTAGGGATGACATAAATGTACGTATGTTTATCGACTTGGAGTGAAGAGGCGTTTGTTGGTGTCTCGCTCCAACCTCACTCGTTTTGGTGAATGATAACGCGAAGGGAGACTTATTGCAACTGCTTGCAGATGAAGGTAACTCTGGGATTTACTGTATTGCAAGGTGTCTCGAATAATGCCTCATGATGAGGGCTTATTTATAAGGCAAACGATACATTTACGAAACGGGTGTGGGATGGAGCATTGGTGAGTAATAACTTTGTTAGACATTTCTTCTTACAAACTGGTATTTTATATTAAGAGACAACTGACATTTTGGTAACATTATATGCAATGTGGTGAGGGTATCTGCATGATGATATTAGAAATCAGTTATGAATAATCGGTCGGGTCCAGGTATAAGCTTATCATGTTTACCTTTATGTATCATGCGATGGTAGGCGAATGAAGGATTCAGAGAGAACATTACCGACAAGGAGACTCCGTACGCTATGGGATTGCCATACGATACGCCAGGTGCCATCGCCTTTAAAACTCTTGTGAAGAGTGAGAGTGACGATTACCCGGCGGATGGACGAATGACAAAGTGAACAGTTAGTTGGACGAACGATAGGCGTATAGATGGAAAGAAGTACACACGGACGAACAGACGACACACGTTCGGGCGAGCGATAAGAGGTTTGAATGAAAGGACAATTGAGAAGGACGAACACTATAATAAGACAGCTACTGCTCCAGCCGGTGGGCTCCTGATTGTCATAATACTGATACATAAAACTCACTTCAGTTTGAGGAAAAATTCTCCTCCGGGTAATGAGACCAGGCTATTGGCATTGATCTTTTACCTGGCGTGTTTTACGCAAAGGAGCCCACTGCGGCAAAAAGATATTGATTCTGTGTCATTAACATTCCCCCGGCGAGGTTTAATATTCTAGGAACGTAAAAAGACTAATAATAGGTTTTGTCCTGCGGTAAAGGCGTCGGCCCTTTAACTGGGCTGACTTTTGGCCGTTGTGAGGCCCAGGTTATCAGATGGCAACAGGACGCTATCGCGGGGACTCTGGGCATATCGGCTGGTTTGGGAGGATGGTGAGGTGCGCTGCTCGACTCGGCCATGATCTTGACATAATAGCTTTTTACGTACACGCAGACAGGAAGACATACGTACACACACGCACATATATAAAGATACACATATAGATATATAATCGAACGCACGGAAACGTATGCACTTAATTAGTACCTACCGTCACTTTATATGAACTCCGGACTGTGGGTGGTTATTGTAGACAAACACCGCTTTGGAAAGTACCTCAGGCCTAACTTATAAGTGTAGAAGTGACGTCTGCATACCTTGATAAACTGATTGGCAAGTATATGATTCCCAAGTGATTATATCCATACGTTATATATTGCTTGATCTTCACTCTGAGCACGTGACAGGGTACCTTGCCGCAGGGGTAATGTTCTGCGTTCACAGCTGAAAAAGTACCGGGTCCTGCCACGTGTCTGGAGAGGGTGGGGTTCGCAGAGGACTGGTCGCTATGGCTGGCACACAGCTGGCTCCAATTTTACGTCTGCGATGATAAGTGAACCCTGCCGGGCGGAACGTTGTCTCGCGTTAATGGGAAACCGTTGAAAGATATATTAGCTATTTAGAGAGAAGGAAAGTTCCATAATTAGATACAGAGCGAGTAAGTTCAGTAGGGTTTACCACTTTCCAAAGTGTATATATTACATATAAGTTACGAGTTCAGCATAATACACAACGGTACACGATGTACCTACAACACGTAAGGTACGGCAGCTTCTACGGTGTACCCGTAACGTAGATAAAACCCCGAGTTCAGCGAGGTACATCACTGTTTACGGTGTACCTGCAATGCAAAAGAAACCAGGTAATCGATGTACACCTTCATCCGAGATGTACCTGTAATAAGAGATACGCCATTACCTTCAGTGTAACTGAAGCATATGAAGCATACAGTCAAGGTGCACCTGTAAAGTGCGCCACCTTCCACAGTGCACCTGTAACATACAACGAACCAAATTCATCACGGTGTACCATCTTCCTCTGTTTATTTATAAATGGTAAGTCGCACCTAAGCAGTTGTCGCCGTCAGTTACCGAATGACTTACGGTTGTGAGATATTTTTAAGTGACTCCTCACCAGAGCTCGAGATGCGGGTGGTGGACGCTGTTACTCGTGGTCTAATGAGGCGACTGTGGTCTCTGGCATTCAGTCACTGGTGCCAGTAGTGTGATGCCTGTTATCAACTTAAGGGGTGTGTGTGGAATAACTGGATCATTTTTTTGAGCTGGTGGTCTTTTTGTGATTTGAGATCATTTGTGTGTGTGTGTGTGTGTGTGTGTGTGATTACTATTTGTGTGTTACAGTGAGAGAGTTCTACATTCATGTTGCCCCGTCTCTTAACCTTGTATATACGTATGTATCATGTCTGTATTCCTAAGTATGTGTGTGTGTGTGATGAGAGAGAGAGAGAGAGAGAGAGAGAGAGAGAGATAGAGTCATAAATGACAGTTTCATACTGCTCTGCTAGATGATAATGATCAATATAGTTGTTTATAATGAAAATCACCGAAGATGAACGTCGTGCACCATGCAGTAGCGGTAGGGTCCCTCCTCGGTGTCACCTCTGGCGTCAAAAACGTCCGAGACGACGATTAATTCGCAGGCAAAATTGAGCCCGGCTCTACAGTGGTCTCACATGCAACAAGCCACTTAATGAAAGAGAAGTCGTTTTGCGCCTGTATGAAGCAACACCTCTCTCTGTTAACTATCCTCTAAGCGACGCTAATAGTTCATGAACCGTTTCAGGGCTGAATTATCCTCGACAATAATGACCACATAACTGCCCATCAAGCTCCTCGCTAATGGCGTTAATTAAGCGGATCAAAATGATGTGGTAAATGGTGGGGCGTCGTCCTCTGATGATGCGTAAATCTATTATCAAATTTTCCTACGCCACCGGAGGGAAGGCGATGTCTCAGTAAGATACCTTAACAACGTCATAACCAGTCTTGTGTCGCGCCCAGCGTGGCCAAAGCGTTCCTCCTCAGTCGACCAGGTAAGCGCTGATGCCTGGAATAGACGAAAAGTGATGAAAGTAACTCGGATAACTGAGCAATGCTGGAAAGCCGATCGCGTGATCGGTGCCAGTAAAACTGGACGAATTTGCTACAAGAGACGAGTCCTGACACTATGATAGGTATTGTAAAATCTACACGGATTTATTTCGAACAGTCATTAGATAAGGGAAAATCTTTTCTGAATAAACTCATTACATTAACGATTTGGAATAATGAGGTGCAATTACTTTACATCATTCATACGCAATGATTAAGCTAAAACTTTCTTGTCAGAATTACTATCAGAGACAACTCTATCAGTCATACGTTTTGCTATACGGGTTTCTGCTACTGAGGATAATAGATATCTAATGTTTTATATAGATACCCAATAATTTCATAAATTAACAGATGGATAGATAGACAGAGAGACTTTCATTTTGGAATAAGGGGGAAGGAGCGTGTTGCGATGTCACTCTCTGTCCTTATTCCATCTCACAACCATGAGAAGACGACTGCCACCCACTCTCCCCGTACAAGGGGAAGGGCTCGTCCTCTGTGGGTGGAGAAAGGAATCCGGATGTCAGGGGCGGCAGCACAATGGCTCGCCCTTAAGTGGAGGGAAGCTTTCGTTCAAAGGTGAACGTCACCAAAAACATTTCTAGTCATACCTATATACAGAATCTTTCATTGATGTTCACCAGCATGTTGATGCTATTCCTTTTTATTCATGTCTACATCTTACAGGCTGATATCTTACACTATACCACTGACGTTATAAAGCTCGCACTCTACATTAGCTTACTGAAGCTATAAGGCTGACACTTGAGCATAAGATTTGTGATTTTTGTCAGTATATTTTTTTTCAATTATTTCCTTTTCTTAAGAATGTCTTCCAAGATGATTGCTGAAAACATTTTTTCTCCATTTGTCTGGTTATAATTTTTGTTTTCTTCGTGGAGTATAAAGGAAAGGAATGACTGGTTATTTTTAACCGACAAATGAATTATCATATAGGAATTACAATCTCTTAGGAAGGCTCAGCATGATACATAGATATTTGAAATCAAACACGTCCCACATCCAAAGCCGAATAGATTTTGATTAACGAAATATCTGTTGCTGAACATTCGCCTACTTTGCCATGAGTAAATCTCTCTGCCTTATTCACCCTTTCCCTAAAAGCCAGAGGCCCCTCGATCCTAGACTCCAGCGATCCTATTCATTGTAACCCTGATTTCATTGTTCAGTATCTTAAGATGTAAGACTTCACTTCCCTACCACTTGAGATGTCAGACTTTACTTCCTCACTCTACTGGCTGATAATCCCGAGTTTATTTCTGGAATTCATCTCATACTTTGTGCACGTGTTTTATTCATTGTATAACTATGTTGCTGCGTGCTTCAGCACCCTCCATGAGGCTTGACACTCGCCTCTTCAGAAATAAGTTTATCCACAGGGAAGCTTTTTCCTAATCGTATTTCTTTCCTAATCCTGGAAATTACAGTAATACAAAAGCGATAAAAAGTACCTTTCTGGATGGGTCCAATGAACACTGCAACGATCAATGGGTCTAGTGTCGTCTCGGTAGGACTGGTAAGCATGAATGTGAGACAGATCTCCTAGTGATTACGGCGGCCGTACTTTATAATCATTTCAGTCGAAATGTTAAATCAATATAATTTTCTTTATGGCAATTGACAGGAAAAGTCTTTATCAGTCGATATATTAAGATGTCCATGGAAGAAGGCACTCAGTGTGAGACCAAACCAATGTACATTTCTCTTAATTCTTTTTTCGGTGGTTTCATATTGTTTTACACGAAAGGTGGTAAGATACTTTTTTTTACTGTGTGGACATCTGTGAAATACTAATTCCTTGTTTATACTTACTCAGCTGGGGAACAAGGAACATAAGTCATTACAAGAGAGTTACTAACCTCCTTCGAGCAGCAGATGAAGAGGTTATATGTAATCTGATTTTCCAGCTAATATCTACAACCATTTATTGCTCTACATTCATCATCTATATATATATATATATATATATGTATATATATATATATATATATATATATATATATATATATGTATATATATATATATATATATGCTTTCCTTTAACATGGGTAGTGCACTTTGTAATGATTAGGCAACTGGATGTGTTCTGTATAACTCTTATAGTTACGTATATTTTCTCAGCATTCACTTTCTTCACGATTTTTCTCTAACACAGTTTTCCTGCTTTAATAACTGATAATTTTAGAAAGGTTGAGCTTCACCTCATTCACCTATTCATAATTTTTCTCTAGCACACTTTGTTTTCCTTCATTATTAGTTGTTATCAGTAAGCTCAGTAGTATCAACGTTGTCAAAATGACGGTAACTACACAATATTAAAATATTTCATACATATTTGCCATTTCCCTTGTTAGCAAGGTAGCGTCAAGAACATAGGACTGAGCCTTGGAAGGAAAATCCTCACTTAACTCCCTTCTCTGCTCCTTCTTTCGAAAAAGTAAGACTGGAGGAGAGGATTTCCAGCCCCCGCTCCCACCTCTTTTAGTCGCCTTCTACGACACGCAGGGAATACGTGGGAAGTATTCTTTCTACCCTATCCCCAGGGATAATATA
>JAYMFT010217917.1:0-11402 GCA_038088735.1 Panulirus argus
AAAGGAACGACCCCGACCCCCCCCCCTCCCCAAATCACCCCCTCAAACCCTACCCCCTCCCTCCTCCCTCCCTCCCCCCCTAACAAAGGTGAGAGGTAGGGGTGGGTCGGTCGGTCGGTCGGTTGTTGTTCTTGTTGTTGTTGTTGTTTTGTGCTTGTCAATACTTGTGGTCGCGTGCCATCTGTTGGCCGGCATTGTTTGTTGATGCAGGGTCGCCCGCTGGTCCGGCCTTTGTTGGTGATGCCGGTGGTGGTGGGGTTGGTGGCGGTGGCGGCGACGGAGGGGCACGGGTGGGTCTTGTCGGAGGGGAGGAGGAGGGGCAGCAGCTCCTCCAACCCACCCACCCCTCCCCCCCTCCCCACCCCTTTCGTCCGTCCCGTAGGTAACAGCGTGTTTGGGTACGGCCTTGTGTGTGTGTGTGTGTGTGTGTGTGTGTGTCCTTTATGCAATGGGGCATTGCAAGCATTACTCTTTTGTTTTGTGGGCTGCGTCTCGAGGGGGTCATTGGACGCACGCACGCACGGACTGACGGACGGACGGACGGTCTGTCCGTCTGACTGACTGACTGACTGACTGACTACCTCCGAGTGCGGTGGGTAGCGGGGTTCCCAGGGGGCCTCCTCTACCTGCCTCCTCCTCCTCCTCCTCCCGTTTTTGTTGTTGTCCACTTGTGTGTTAAGTCCAAGGGGGGAGGGGGGGACGACACGTCGTTTGCGCCTGTCGTGCGAGTTGTCGTCGTCTCCTCCTCCCGACGAGTCGGGCAGTCGCTGTTGTCGTCGTCCTCATGCGTCATGTGGCAGGAGGAGGAACGGTTGTGGGAAAGACAAGTATCGTGCCAGTGTATGTACTGCTGTAAGTAGCGTGTAGCCCCATATAGTGTTATAGTTTAGAAGTGACATTGTGTCTTAAAGCTTTGGGCACTGACGACTGTGTGTGTGTGTGCGTTCGTGTGTGCGTGTGTGTGTGTGTGTGTGTGTGTGCGTGTGTAAGGTGGGTGAGAATTTTGGACGTGGTTTAAGAGTTGCCAGGCGAGAGGACATGGCCCCTTGTAGTGAATGGGTTGGTCGTGCCACACCTGTCGTGTTGGTCGTAGTGGGCACGACCCCAAACTACACCAGTACACGGCTTTGCCATTCATGGGCTAGTCTGAAGCTTAGCTGCAAGTGTTCAGGGCGACCTGAGCCTGACTAGAGCTTAGCTGCAGGTGTTTGGGGCGACCTGGGCTTGGTTGAATCAAGCTGCAGGTGTTTGGGGCGACCTGGGCTAGGTTGAATCTTAGCTGCAGCTGTTGGAGCGACCTGGGCTTGGTTGAATCAAGTTGCAGATGTTTGGGGCGACCTGGGCTAGGTTGAATCTTAGCTGCTGGTGTTTGGGGCGACCTGGGCTTGGTTGAATCAAGCTGCAGGTGTTTGGGGCGACCTGGGCTTGGTTGAATCTTAGCTGCAGGTGTTTGGGGCGACCTGAACTTGGTTCAATATTAGCTGCAAGTGTTTGGGGCGACCTGGTCTAGGCTGAATCATAGCTGCAGGTGTTTGGGGCGACCTGGTCTTGGCTGAATCTTAGCTGCAGGTGTTTTTCTGTGCAAATGGTCGTATTTGACTGGAAAAGAATTTTTTTTTTTTTTTTTTTTTTTTTTTTTTTTTCAAGTTCCTAGAAACCTTCTAGAGCGTTTCTAGTGTAGTTCCCCGTGACGTTAGTTCTTCAGCGTAAACGGAAAGTCCATGTGTGGGTGTTTAACTGAAGCTGAGTGTTGGTTGGTTCAGTGGATGATGAATTAACATGTGGGAAGCTGGATGATGTTGATAGGTCAGTGGATGATGTATTGACAACCTGTGGGAAGCTGAATGACGTTTGGTTGGTGAGAGAATGATATTGACACTATGTGGGACTCTGAATGTTGGCTGATGAATTATGTAGACAACATGTTGGAAGATGAATATTGAAAGATGAATGAAACTGAGGCACTGTGTGTATGTGGGTAACTTCGTGAGTTGAGGGATGAGTCAGGTTATATATATATATACGTGGTGGAAGGAAACATGAGTTTACCAAAGTGAAAAGTTTCTTAAGTTATATATATATATATATATATATATATATATATATGTATGTAAATGTATATATATAATTAGTTTGTGCTACAGGTAGAGAGTTCTCGTGTCGCCCTTGTATGTGTGTGTATGTGTGAAATTACCTATTGGTACCATACGGAAAGGGAGTTTTACGCGCGTAATGCTTCATCTCTTGAACCATCTGTTCTACCGTACAAGATTTTAAACTTCTGTGTGTAATAATCATCAAAGTATTAAAACTACTACTACTACTACAACTACTATTAATAATGATGATAAGGATGATAATTACTTTGATTTTATTATTATTATTATTATTATTATTATTATTATTATTATTATTATTATTATTAAAGTTTACTGAATTAAAGTACAGCCAAAAGCTATAAATATACTTAGAATACACAACAAGCAAACACAGTGTGGTGCTGTAGCAAGGGAGAGAGAGAGAGAGAGAGAGAGAGAGAGAGGGGGGGGGGAAGATTTTAACGGAGCTTTTCTGTAAAGACTCGGGTGGCAGTTTAGTAATTATTGATAATGTTCACAGTGGTTGGGATGGAGGTGATCTTGTAGCTGTCTTTGCGAGTTCGGACGGCCTCGGTGCTTTCTGCGGTGCCGAACTGCAACTCGGGATCGTGGGATCTCAGGAGGCTCGAGACGAGGGTGGCGTGTCGGTGCAGTATGTTTGGAATTACCCTGTTTGCACAGTACGGAGAAGAAGTTCTCTTCTCGTGGAAACCCCATCTCTGGATGTTTCTCAGTCACACAAGTTTTTCGACTTCCGTATATTGTCAGCGTTTTATTGTTGTCATCAGTTAGCTTATTCCATTCACCCACCACCCTGGTGCTGTAAAAGTACTTCTTTACATATTTTCCAACAAGCGTGTTGTTTAGCATTTGGTCGTGGCATGTGGCTATTCTGTCTGCATTTATGCGAAGTATCCATTGTCACCATTTCTCTAGTTTAGAAACTTTAAGGTCGGTCGTGATCAAATCCACTCTTACTCCTTTCTCCTCCGAGATTGGCAGTTTATTTTTTTTATGGCCTCTTGACCTCTCTCAGTTACACAACTCTCTTGACATTGGCACGCTCTCTCTTCTTGCCACTCCTTTGGACCCTCTCTGTTAGTTCTTTTTGCTTTCGATGCGGGGACCAGACTTGAGAGGCGTATGATAGTCTTGCCCAATATGTTCTGTGGATAGTTTGCTGAGCATTTCCTTGTCCATGTATACAGACGTGTTTCCAAAACCTGCCGGCAGGCAGTTGTGCGTTTCGTTCACATGTCTCCTTAGGTGAAGCCCTGACAACAGGTTAGGTTAGGTCGACGCCATCAAGTCCCTCTGACACACACATTCGTGCATTTTATGTCATGTTAGATGATATTCATATCGAGGCCGTCTGCCACGGTGTCTCAAGTCTCATTACTTTACATTTATTCGGGTTGATTTTTATCGCTCATGTGTCAGACCAGCTTTGAAGTTTGTGCGGACCTCCATGTCTGGGTCCCCTCCACGTCCCTCATAACCTCGGGATTAATCCACAGACGCATTCGGGTATGAGTCCAGTCCATTTTAGCAAGTCGTTTACACAGATCAAGAAGAATAATGGCTCCCGGATTGAACCTTGCAGCACGCCATTGGTAATATCAACCCATTTCATGAAAGCTTCTCCGGCATGCGTCCTTTATTCCCTGCCATTAAGGATATTTTCTGACCATCGAAGGACTCTTCCCTCCTCATTCCTGCCTGAAGACCCAGCATCTTAGCTATTCTCGTGTGTGGCACAGTGTCAAACGCTTTCAGGCACTCGAGACAACAAAAAATCCACTCATCCTTCTCTTTTGTCTCAAACGGAATTCACTTCCTCATAAAAGTCGTATAGATTGGTTACACAGGATATGTCCGTGAATCCCTCTTGTCTCTCACTTAAAGTAGTTTCTCCCTTGCAAGTTCTGACGCATTTTCTTTTCTCAATATCTCCTCCAGTGTTTTACAGACCACACAAACACGTCAGAGAGATCATCAGTAGTTAAGTGTCCCTTACCGATCTCATTTCGTAAGGAGCGAGTTACGACATTTGCCTTCATCCACTCTCTCCTCAAGGGACAGAGAAAACAATATTTCGAGTGGCCAGGCAAGTGCATGAGTGCACTTCTTCAGCATCATTGGTCCTTTTGAATAGTCTGCCCATATCTTCTCCAGCAGTTTCAGTGCTGTCCAAGAACCTCCTTCCTTCCTCCTCCTTCTCCCCCTCCTCCTCCTCCCCCCCCTCCTCCTCCTCCTCGATGGTCTTGGTTTTGTAGTGTGTGTGTGTGTGTGTGTGTGTGTGTGTGTGTGTGTGAGAGAGAGAGAGAGAGAGAGAGAGAGATGATGGAAACCAGTGGTACTGGAGCCTAGCAATCGGCCAGTCATGTTTTCCTGGAACACCTGGTCTCACCGTCCGGCCGGCAGCCGGCTGGATCCCTTGTAGCATTCCAGCGCTTCCGCTCGCAGTCAGCGATCCTCTCCTCCCACCCTCACATCTAGGTACCTCCCCATCCGTACCTCCTCCCGCTCCTCATCCAGCCATATACCTCCCCTCCTTCCTCCTCCTTCTCCTCCTCCTCTTCCTCTTCTTTCTCCTCCTCCTCCTCCTCCTCCTACCTCACCAGGCCCTGGGGTTCCCCCAGTAATCACATCCCTCTGCCCCCCGACCACTGATCTCCCCCAAGTCGTCGTGTGATAAGGCTGACCGTTCCCTTCTTTGCCCGTTGGTCAAGTTTTGATCCCCTGCTCGCTTACCCGTGTCAGGATTAATCATCTGTTTGCTGATCCGACCAATCTTATCTTTCGTAGTTAGTCTTGTTTTATTTATATTTTTTTTTTCCAGTGCCACGATTGATGTGTTGTGGGTTATGTAAATATTTACCATCCGTTTTGTTCGTATGATTAATCATCTTATTGTCGTGTCAGATTTTATTGCACTTCCCCCCCCCCACCCACCCTCGTTTTCTCGTACTCATAGCTATGATTAATCTCTTCCTTAAGCCGTGTGGAGCAATTGATCGCTCGCTACCTTATATGTGTGTCTGTTGTCCACTTTGTGATGTGCTGCTCTTATGCGTTCGTCCCCAGACTGTATACCTGAATTTCTACACTCCCTCCAGCTGGATGGACTACCTTCCCCTCCAGTCCCTCGGCAACTCAAGGGTGGGCCGTTTTGATACCTGCTTCTTTCCCTACACGTCGAACCTTTGGTACTCTCTGCCCTCTCGTGTCTTTCCCAATTATTATGACCTGGCACATATTAAAAGACATGTTTTTCACTTCCAAAATTCTTAAATACTTTCCCTTGTCTTTTCTTTTTCCGTTGCATAATCCCCTCTACTTTTCAATTAAGTCCCGGCCTTGAATGTGGACTTTCGTCCTTGGCTGGAGCATTCAGCATAAAAGAAAGAAAGAAGAAAGATTTTGCGGAGCGCTACAGGTGTTGCATACTCCAAGGTGTCTCGCGGACCACCGGTGTTCTTCAGGATGCGAGACGCGACCGACGGCCGTGTCAGCAAACGGTTCCCCGACCGACCAATCCTCCCAGCTCATGATTTATGCGAAGTTGCTTCCTCCCGCGTTTACTCCTTAGTCCGGAGTTGATCGCTGCCGTGTTTTACCCCGTGTTGACCACACCGAAATCGATCTGTGATGTGTTAAGATGATTGATCGTTGCCTTGTGTCGCGGATGATCCTGTTCTGTGTGCTGGGTTATGGTTGATCGCTGGCTTGTGCTACGGTTGCGGTGTGTTATGGTTGATTTCTGCGTTGTTACCGTTGATGGCTGCCTTGTGTTACGTATGATCGTTATGTTGTGTTACGATTGTTCGTGTGTGACTGTGATGTCGCGCGGTTGATCATAACGTGTTTGTGGTGTTGTGCGGTTGAGCGCTCTTGAATGTGGTGTGTTATGGTTGATTGCTTGTGCTTTGTTACGGCTAATTGTGACTGATGTTACGGTTGACCGTGACTGGTATGTTGCGGTCGATTGTTTTCGTGTATTTGTTGTGTCGTGTTGACTGGTCGTGCGTGTTTGCTGTGTCTAACGGGAGTCATCGTTCGTGAGTGTGGTGTGTTACGGTTGACCGTTCGTGTGTGTGTGTGTGTGTAGAATGTTACAGATTATAGTTTCGTGTTTGTGACGTACAGCGGTCCATCGTTCGTGCTTGTGGTGTTTTGTTACGGTTAATCGCTTCCCTATGCCGTGTGCTACGGTTGTTGACCGCTCATGCTCGTGGCGCGATTCGGTTTTATCGCCGCCTTGCGGTTGATTGCACCTGTGAGTCACCGAAGTCAAGATTGATCAAGCCCCTGGTCTCCTTCTTCCTCTCCCCCCCCCCTCCTCCACCCCAGCCCCCAGCCTTGAGTGACGAGTTAACCTCTTAATTACGTCGTGCTTAATTACTGCTCGTCCGTGCCTTGCTGGTTTTCCACATATGCCTCATATGTGTGTAAGAATATGAGAGAGAGAGAGAGAGAGAGAGAGTACGTTCGACGAGTGTGTGTCAGATGGCAAGGCGTAGCGCTCACCACAGGAAAATCAGGAGTTGCGAAGGACGAGTCATGTGACTCACGCGTTGCCAAGTGTCGTGTATATGAGATGGAGAGATTTTTATACTCGTGGACAGAGTGCCAGCATCGCACGTGTGGGTGATGCAGAAAGAAGAACAGAGAGCTACATTTGCCAAATGAGTGAAACGTGACAGCCACTGAAGCGCTGGCTCGCTGCTCAGTACGGCCACTAAACGACCCGATACCCAGGCGGGATAGTGCACGCTGAACCTCCTCAAGTCGGTGGCTGACTACTACTGACGGCACTTCAAAGTACCTAAGACAGAGAGACAGACTGTGAGAATGTGCATATGTTTTTGCGTGTATAAAAATGTGTGTGTGTGTGTGTGTGTTAAAAAGGCATCAGTCACGGACACAGCCCGGGTGTCACCGTCAAGGTCGAGTTTCGATACACGCATGTGTCATGTGTCCCGTGACCGACTGGATACAGAGAATGAAGTGTCCAGCTTAGAAATGCCATGTAATCATGCCCCGCCAAGCCTGCATGTTGCTCGTTACACGTGATGAATCAGTATTGCATATTGGGCAAGTCTGTCGAAGGCGAGTTTTTTCTCTCTCTCTCAAACGGATTGACAGCAGCATGTGGGTACTAGGATGAAATGTTTGAAACATTAGGTGAGGAGCGTGCGAACTGAAAAAAAAAAAAGACAATGTATGAGAAAGATGCGTTGCGCTGGGTTTAACGAGTCCATCGTTGGATATGTGGAAAGTAGGGAAACCCTGACCCATTGTCGAGTGACTTAATGGCGGTAATGTAGGGCAGTAATGATGTGCTCTCAACCCAGATTAATATGTAGAGCAGTGGCGGGCCTCACTAGTGATGGTACAGTGTAAACGCACCCCGAAATGTAAAGCTTTTACTGGTAAAACGTCAGCTGGGGCCACCAGATTGGTGGGATTTGCTGCTATCCTTGAACTTCCTAACTTTTTTTTATTGTCTGTCTACTTTTGACATTGCTGTTTGTTATCCCTGCGTGTCTTACTTATGCACGAATGTCATTACTCATTGAAGCATCGAGTTTTCACCCTTGGCAATGCAATAACGTGCGAGATGAAAAGGAAACTGGACATTAACATTCCGAGACTCGGATCGATCGATGGCGCTCTGTAACGCGGGAAGTAAATGTCGTTCATCACAGCGTGTGATTTTGTATTGAATGAGGGGGTCCCCTTTTTTTTCCGTGGGAGTGTTAGGTAAGTTTATTTGTGGTAGATGCCCCATGGTACAAAGTTGTGGTGCGGGGTGTGTGGGGAGTTGTACCCGGTGGGAGCCCGACGACCCACCGCCTCACCTGGGGATCAATACGCTCTACCGCCCCAACACCCAGACCCACCTGCCAGACGCACGACGAGCCCCCCCTCTTCCTTCTCAGGCTCTACAACCTGCTCAATGACATTCCTGCTCGTACATGCACAGTACGAGAACCATGAAGTATAAAGGCAAAGAGGGATACTAATTGCAGTCACTCGTACTGGAGGCAGTTGAGCGGGTGGTACGAACTTGATGTCTACTCGGCAGCATGTGTTGAAAATGTTCATCAGTGTGGCTGGAGGAAGGAGCAGAGGAGGTTCGGGTCGGCAAGGACCGCGGGGACGGGACAAGGACCCTGTTCTTGCACGTGTACTGACGCGTGCATTACTGCCAAACTGCGAGTGCTTAGCCCACCCTCGTGTGTCCTAGGGAATGATTGTAACGGCAGAAAGTATTAGAGGGAAGAGAGACGATATAGAGGCTGTGAACGGGGGGAGTTGAGTGACCGTGCGGTGTGAGGTGTTCGCCCCAGCCCCGTTACAGGACAAAGACCGAATACTGTGTCCGCTAACCTGCCACGATTCTCTTCAAACCTATAGCATGTTATGTGTTGCGACGACCCAACCTGTGTGATTGAGACCCCCACGAACTGTCTGCAATATAGCCAGTACATTGTATCCGAACACTGCCATTTTCAATGATCTCCTGTTAAATGCTCAAGTCAAGAATGCGTAGGTCCTAGTATCACAAGCAAAACATATTATTACATCACTGCCATTGTAATAACCTTCAGGGAAAACTGCCATCAATCATCAAGTGTTCATACAACAGTTTCTTCAAGCCAAAAAGATCTGTTGACGTGTGGAGTCCAAGCTTTTCATTTAGGGTAAGTCCACTGGGTACTCTTTTGTATCATGTGTGTTGTGACTGTGACTGTGAGGGAGTAACACTTCATCTGATTTGCGTAAGAGATTCTGGTAGCCTGTATTTGACTGGCGTACGTGATATTTGAGGAGACGCTGGCGGTCCAGCCTGGCGAGTCTAATCGCTCGTCGGTACTGCCTCTGGACTCGTGGCAACGTCGCGTTTCATCTCGCACCGCATTTTGACCCATTGCATTTTCCGTAATTTCGTATCTGCCACATTAATCGCACTTACGCAGTGCACATCATGGCATCGAGACCCGCCGGGAGAACCTGGTTCGGTGGCTTCCAGTGCCGTAGTTCATGGCTCCGAGGCAAGAGGTTTCCGTCGGACTCTCAGGGTTGGGGGCGACGTGGCAACATTGTTGTGTCCATACACAAGCCCATCTTCTCCCATCGAATTTCGCTAACATTGAACCAAAGCTTGTTTGGATTATCTGATACGCCAGATAGTCTGGTACATGAATTCGGAAGATAACATGGCCCACTTTACTCTTGCTCGGTCTGATGCTGGGTCAGGGAGGGAATTTTCCGGATTGGCATTTAAATGGCAAGATCCTCAGAGCGTAGAGATTGCTCATGTAACAAGCGACGCGCGTGGGGGTGTGGAAGACCTTTTTCCATTACTTTTTTCCCGTGCTTGTTGTGCTGATATCTGTTGCAGTAATGTAGGATTCTGCATTTTATGTATCAAACCGTTCTACAGAGTTGTATCTCTTAGGGAAGAAGGGTCGAAGGGCGATGTTGCGATGCTGCTTGTGGCGCGGAAATATTCTGTTGTATGTCTAACGGCCGTTTTCAGCGTTTCCCCTAGAGGGTCGCGTAGGCCTATGGGCCGGCTCACTAAGGGCTTCACCCTCGTGCTGCCGCCATCTCCACTACCCCCCTGTTTGGATCCTGTTGCTCTTCCTGTGTCAAGGTAAATTGCTGCATTTTACATCAACAAGGCTTCTTTTCGTTGAGAAGATAAATGCATGATTGCTGGCGTAAGATAGGTTGTGTTGTAAACAGTCTCAGATTTCAAACTGTAAATGAAAGGACACCATTTCCAGGAAATGCAGATAGGTAATTTTTAGGCAAAAATTGATTATCTGAGTAATGGCTTCGGACGAGTTAAAATAGTTATCATCAGAAAATGTAAATTTGATAAGGGATAAGATAAAGCAGCATTTTGATAACACGGAACTCGTGTCGCTCTCAAGGACCTTGAGGGTGAAATGGTAACGGAAATGAAAGTTTCCGGAAAGTTATTATCTTGGAAAGGTCAGGAAAGGTCATTCTTATCTGTTTTCCATATTGCCACATTAGTCAGCGAGACTGCTTTGTGAGTCATATTAATAACTCTGTGAATGTGTTGACTTAAGGGAGTGTTTCTCGTTGAAGTGTTGGTCGAACTGTTTAGATTGCTTTATCAGTACGGATTTCTGATTTAAAGTTTAGGAATGCTTACTTTAGGAGTAGTTACTTATACATGATGTGAATATTGTTTTGGATCGATTTAATCATTTTTTTTTTTCAAGAGAGAATGACCGTTAGAAAGTGCACAACAATTTTGCTCATTGACGTTTAAATGTCAGAATTTTTAAGTATATCAAGAATACACTTACGCATCAAAAGTTATCTGCCCACTTAACGCTGCTCTGATTATTTGTCATAAATGTATGTATCAATGCACACTATACAGCTAACGTAAAACTGTGAAACAAACGGTCATATCAACTTGTCATTTAGAATGCTATCATCCTTTTTTGAGCATTGTGCTTGCGACTGCTGTGAATGCCACAACAGGAGGGAAAACACTTGTAGAGCCATGTGATAAATTATACTTGCCAAACATATGTTTATCATGGAGGCGCTTCGCGAAGCACAAGTTTGTCATTTTTTAGTAGATAATCGTATAATTAGACCGTACTGACATATCGATGTGATTCATAAGGAAAGAATTTGTCTGTGTTAACTAGAAATTATTTGTGCTCATTGGTATGATCACATTGCGCAGTGCAGAACTTTCCCTGCATTTAAAAGTAAAATAACTTCATCGTCTGAATTGACTTACATCTAATGTTTCGTGGCAATAATGAACGTGTGGATTTACGATTGCTTCTCTTTTCTTTTTATTAAGCAAACTGATTTATTCCTTGTTTATTTTTCTCCATTTTAGGTGCATTTTACAAGGTCGTGCATATTTTTCTCTAGTATGTTTTCTTTGTTGGTTGGTAGGTGATAGGCAGTTATCGACTATGGAGATTTCGGAAAGGTTACAGACTGCAGTGCAGTGAGCTTAAAACTAGAGGCTGTCAAGTTCCCCTCCTTAGCCCTGGTTGCTTTTATTTTTCTGGCTCGCTCCTACATTTGGTTTGCTGGCATACAGTCCACAAACGCGCACTCTCCATCTCCCATACAACACTTGACAGGGAACACGTCTCGTTTTTCTTGTCTGGATTTTCCTGTGGTGAGCGTTACGGGAAAGCCCCTCTCTATCTGTTTGCAAAATCTCGTCAGAGCTCTCTCTCTCTCTCTCTCTCTCTCTCTCTCTCTCTCTCTCTCTCTATATAT
>JAYMFT010217928.1:0-11401 GCA_038088735.1 Panulirus argus
CTTTGGAACTCTCTACCTTCTCATGTCTTTCCCAATAACTATGACCTGGCTCATTTCAAGAGACATGTTTTTCACTTGCTCAAAAATTTGTAAATCTTTCCCTGTCTGTTTTTTCCCTTTCCCAGTTCTCTGTATATTTCAATTAGGGCCCGGCCTTGATGTGGACTTTTGTCCGTGACTGGAGCCTTCAACATAATAAAAAAAATGTGAGAGCAGTGCTCCATACAAGGACGATTCAGTCCCTTGTATAAACGGAGCAACTGTTCAGAAGTTACATCTGAACAGGACACCCAGTTTTTTAGATTCAAAATTAGCTAATCCCATGCTATGGGGTTTCCAAGAGAGAGTTGATGTTACAGTAATGCCAAGTATGTTCATTGAGTCAAGAGGTGGAATTACAGAACCGTGAAAGTAGATACGAGAGTTGTGAGGAGTTTTCGATAGAGAGAGGGGTAGAAATTGGGTCTTGGAGGCACTAACTTAAGATTTTGTGTACCCCACTGAGATATCCTGTCGAAGTCTGAGTTTACTGAGAAGCTATGTCAAGACGAGATACAGATCGAGTGAGAGAAAAGGGGGCTGAATTGAAGGATGTCGATGAATGCAGTGTTGAGTCGTCGACGTATGAGTGCATTAGATTGTTTTTGCATCAACAAGGTAGTGCCAGGAACAGACATAGAAAAGGCCTCATTCACTCACATCCACTCCTAAGCTGTCAAGCATAATGCACCAAAACCACAGCCCTCCACAGCGTGAACTCTTCGTACCTAAAAAGAGAAAAGAGACAGTCCTAGTTTGGGAGATTTATTCCACTTACCTGGCATAGGGTATTCAGGAGTCACCGTCCACACCACCTACCTGACACCGAGGATACCACATTCACAGTTCGCACTACCTACTTGGTACAGGGGATACCAGAGTCACCGACCACACTACCCACAATGGTACAGGGGATACCAGAGTCCCCGTCCACTCTACCTATCTGTCACTGATGATACCAAAGTTACCGTCCACACTACCCACATGGCAAAGGGGACAACAGAGTCTCCGTCCACACTGCCTACCTTTCACAGGGGATACCACAGAAACAGTCCACACTACCTACCTGGTACAGGGGATACCACAGTTACTATCCACACTACCCAACTGGCACTGAGTATTCCACAGTCACCGTCCACACTACCCACCTGGCACGATAGATACCACAGTCACCGTCCACTCTACCTACCTTGCACAGGGGATACCGCAGTCACCGTCCACACTACTTACCTGGCACAGGGGATACCACAGTCACCGTTAACACTACCCACCTGTCACAGGGTATTCCAAAGTCACCGTCCTCACCCCCTAACTGCCCATGAGTATACCACAATCACAGTCCACACTACACACCTGGCACAGGGGATAACAGAGTCCCTGTCCACAGTCACCATTCTCACTACCTACCTGGCACAGGGGAATACCACAGTCACCGTGCACTCTACCTACCTGGAACTGAGGATACCATAGTCACTTTCCACACTACCCACCTGGCACATGGGATACCTGAGTCTCCGTCCACCCTGCCTACCTGGCACAGAGGGTACCGTAGTCATCGTCCACACTACCTACCGGGAACAAAGGATACCAGTCACCGTATACACTACCCATCTGCCATAAGGGATACCACAGTCACCGTCTACACTACCTAACTGGCACAGGGAATACCACAGAAACCGTGCACTCTACCTACCTGGCACTGAGGATACCTCAGTCACAGTCCACACTACCTACCTGGCACAGGAGACACCACAGTCACCTCCACACTACCTGCCTGGCACAGGGGATACCATTGTCACAGTCCACATTATCCACATGGTACAGGGGATACCAGAGTCTCCGTCCACTCTACCTACCTGTCACTGAGGATACCACAGTCACCGTCAACGCTACCTACCTGACACGGAATACCAGAGTCCCCGTCCACACTACCTACCTGGCACAGGAGATACCACAGTCACCACCACACTACCTACCTGGCACTGAGGATACCAGAGTCAACGTCCACACTACCTACCTGGCACAGGAGATACCACGGTCACCTCCACACTACCTACCTGGCACTGGGGATACCACAGTCACGGTCCATATTGCCTACCTGTCATAGGAAATACCAGTCACTATCCACACTACCCACCTGGCATATAGGATACCACAGTCGCCGTCCACACCACCTACATGGCACATGGGATACCCCTGTCACCGTCCACATTACCTACCTGGCATAGGAGATAGCACAGTCACCGTCCACACTACCCACTTGGCACAGGGGATGCCACAGACACCGTTCATACTACTTACCTTGCTCAAAGGATACCACAGTCACTGGCCACGCTACCTACCTGGCACAGGGGATACCATAGTCACCGTCCACACTAACTACCTGGAACATTGGATACCACAGCCACCGTCCATACTACCTACCTGGCACAGGTGATCCCACAGTACCATCCAAACTACCTGGCACAGGTGATCCCACAGTACCATCCAAACTACCTGGCACAGGGGATACCACACTCATCTTTCACACCACTTATCTGGTACAGCGGATGCCATAGTCGCCCAATACATTAAGTTTCTGGCACAGAGGATACCACAGTCACGGTGCACCCAACCTATCAGACAGAGGGGATGCTAAAGTCACCTTCCACTCGGCCTACTTGGCGCAAGAGATACCATAGACAGTTTCCACACCAACTATTTGGCTCATGGAATACTACACTCACCGTCCACGCTGCATACTTGACACACGGCATACCACACTTACTGTCCACCCTACCTACCTACCTACCTACCTAACCAGCCTAATCTCCTTCGCTTAGGAGGGTAGTCGTTACTAAACTAGTGTTCATGCGCCTTCCATTCTTCTGCCTAGGAAAACACCTAACTTCAGCAGGAGACGATAATTTCGTCAGACATGTTAGATATGATTTAGTTTAGGATTAGCTACAGGCTCTCTGTTTTTACATCGTCTAAGAAGACGAGCAAAATACGATTAACTCTTCAATCTTATAATAAAGGAGGTTTAGTGCGGGTTTGGGTTTATTCGGCAAAATACATATGGGTTGTACATGCGTATATGTTTCAGTGAGGACAGTATATAAAGTATATGGAAATGATTAACTATTTTGCAGTCATCATGAAATTATCCAACTTATTGATGGCAGAAGGTAAAGAACAACAATAGGAGGGTATAGAAATACAAATGAACTTGGTACAAAATTATATGATATAATGACTAAAGACAGATAGTTAAAGAAATCACTGCAGTTTCCATCACCACTGTAGGAAATTTAGAATTTAGTTACATACACATTAAGACTAACGGCAACTAGACTGTTCCATAAAAAAGGATGATAACTTGTTTTATATTACGTTTTTAGTTTGATCAATCGCGTTTAAGCAATTGTCCGCGCTGGTGGTGAAGTATAGCCAGAGATTTGGTGACGGAGGGCTTCCCTGAATTACATTTTGTTCTCGTAGGCTTTTTTCCTACGGCAACCAAGGAAAAGAATAGGTTTCACACAAAAGTATATCCCGTACTATACTTGATGGTAAAAGGGTATATTAACTGGTTTTACTTAAATCTAGGTCTTTCTGTTCCCAGTAACTTTAGTCATCAGAAGCTCTCTTGGGTGTCCATACACTTTAGTTTAACCCTTTGAAGTCTGGCATCTAGAATAACTGCCGGGTCATCGACAGGAGAATTTTAACTGTAGCACTGCTGAGCACTCAATCCTGACAAATACTTTAGTTTTCCTTTTTGTCATATTATCATATCCAGGTAAAAAAAAAAAAGAAAAAGTACACAAATACTGTAGAAGTTTTTACCCCTCCAACGAGGGGATTAGGGCCCTCTACAATCTTATCTTCACTACACTCTCATCTTCACTACACCGTCGAGTTCAGTGCATTATCATAAGAGTGGTTACTACTCCCTCTGCAAAACAAACTACGTCAGCGTGATCAATCAGTTCCATCTTTATTACAATCTTATCGTCACTACACTCTCATCTTCTCTACATATTCATGTTCAATGCATTATCATAACACCCTTCGGTTTGCCTCACTCTCATCTTCACTACACCCTCATCTTAGAATTTGATCTTGTGTATATACGGTTGTGACTCCATTACACCCTGCTACTTCCGGACGTCCAGGAGGCTGTTTTCGAATAACAAACTTCTGTACAACCCCTACAAGACAAACGTTACGACACACTCAGAGATACAAGCTTCACCATTTCCACTACAAGACAAACTTCACTACACCATTTACAAGATGAACTTTACCTCTACAAAACAATATAACTTCAAAACACTCTTTAAATGACAAATGTTACTACACATTCAATACAAACGGTACACGATAAACTTCACTACGCCTTCTACAAGACAAACTTAACTACTCCCTCTACACGGTAAACTTCGCTATACCCCGCTACAAGACAAAAGTTACCACAACATCTAGAACACTAACTAGCGATGTCTTAACGACATCGTTTTCAGCAGAACAGCTTCCCTGATATTTCACACAAGATGCCTTCGGCACCCTATACTACGTCCTAGTGTTATGCCGTGCAAGTTGCCGTCAATGATGTATGTTTTGATAGTCAGTGCCCATCTTCGCTACACTATCATCCCCCCAAATATACATCTTCACCACATTAGCGCGATCAGTCAATTCCATCTTCACTACAATCTTATCTTCACTACACTCACATCTTCACTATACCGTCATGTTCAGTGCATTATCATACCCTTCAGTTTGCCTCACTCTCATCTTCACTATGTCCTCATCTTTGAATTTCATTATGTGTATATCCGGTTGAGTGACCCCTTACACCCTCCTGATTCCGGCTGTCCACACGGCTGTTTCGCATAATAATAATAATAATAATAATAATAGTAATAATAAGAATGATAATAATAATAATAATGTTATTTATTATAATGTTAGAGATCAAGATATCTTGACCTACCATGCTTTCAGAGTAGTTACTACTCCCTCTACAAGACAACCTAAATCAGCGTGATCAATCAATTTCATCTTCACTACAATCTTATCTTCACTACACCGTCATGTTCAATGCATTATCATAAGAGTAGTTACTACTCCCTCTGCATGACAAACTACATCAGCGTGATCAGTCAATTCCATCTTCGCTACAATTTTATCGTCGCTACACTCTCATCTTCTCATCATCTTCACTACACATTCATGTTCATTGCATTATCATACCTTTCGGTTTGCGTCACTCTCATCTTCATTACACACTCAGAATTTGATCTTGTTTATATACGGTTGAATGACCCCTTACACCCCCCCCCTACTTCCGGGATTTCCCCTACTTCCGGGATTCCACGCGGCTGTTTGCGAATAATAATAATGCTAATGGTAATAATAATGATAATAGTTATTATTATTATTATCATTATTATCATTATTATTATTATTATTATTTTGATATTGTTAGAGATCAATATATCTTGACCTACTCTGCTTTCAGAGTGCAACCCCCACAAGACACACTCAACAATGCAGACTTCACTACTCCCACCACAAGACAGACTTCAGTACAGCATTTACAAGATGAGTAACTCTACAAGACAATTTTACTTCAAAACACTCTTCAAAAGACAAATGATACTACACTTTCAAGACATAAAACGGTACAAGATAAACTTGACTACGCCTTACACCCTCTGCAAGGCATACCTCACTACACCCTATACAAGGCAAACTTCACTATACCCCGCTAAAAGACAAAAGTCACCACATCCGCTATAACACTAACTAGCAATGTACTGACGACATCGTTTCCAGCTCTACAGCTTCCCTGATATTTCACACAGGATGCCTATCCTGCTAAGAAAATAGAAGAACTTATTGACAATTGTGTACGGGGGTTAGTCATCGTGTGAGAGAACATTCTCGCACTTTTTACAAAACGGGAACGTACAGCCTTCTTATAGTTGTACTTTTACTGGCTCTATTTATCTTCACTATAGAATTTGACAAAACTGAACCATCATACCCAGCTGATGATATCCTCATTACAAAGGAAAATTCTTATAATTCATGGAAGCCTTACTGGCTCTATTTGTCTTCACTATAGAATTTGACAAAACTGAACCATCATACCCAGCTGATGATATCCTCATTACAGAGGAAAATTCTTATAATTCATGGAAGCCTTTACTACATCATGCCATTCGTGATATACGGAGCCAACCGCCAACATAACACCGAGTCTCGGGCTCGACTATGTTTCGTGCGATTCAAATATGCTGGATTTGAACATGATGCTTATCGTCCTCAACTGCTACCATATGAAAGGATTAAAGAGCGTTTGTTAAAATGTCCTTGATGGTATAACAGATATGTTGATTGTGTGATTATGTTCGTAATGTATATATATCCACACGACGAACGTAATCACGTAACCAACATATCTCTAACTCCATCTGTGATATCTTAACCATCATTTAGTATGGTAGCAGTTGAGAATGATAATTAGTATGTCCAAATCCACTTCATCTGCACCACACGAACCAAGGACAGCCGAGCCCGAGACTCGGTGTTATGTTGGTGGTTGGCTCCGTATGCCAAGAATGGCATCAAGGCCCAAGGAGCTTAAACTGATCTTAAGTAAGCCAAGAACCTGTCCACGAAGAGGTGTAGAAAGAACCACATTGCTATCCTTCAAACTGAAGGCCTCTGGCTGGTGTGACGTATCAGAGGATGAAGTACAGTACCAACTGACGCAACAATACACTCAGCAGTTCTCCAAAATAACGTCGTCAGGAACTGGTTTGGTCAATGTTAAGCTGTCTCGAGGCTTTACAACTGTTGGCCAAACCTGTTTTCCCCTGCATGAGTTTCTTTACTGTGCTCAGCAATATGGAAAAATTGACCTCCACCTGGAGAGGACAATTTTGCAGTTGAACTTTAATTCCAGTGAGGAGAAGTCTACCTGCGTTGTACTAAAGACTATAAATGGCAAAGACGAGGAGGAGAAACCTGATGGATGTGAGGTCAATTCTATGAAAGATAATGACGGTAGAAATACAAACGAAACACAGTTAGGTTTGAGTGAAAGACTTTGCCATGAAGAAAATAGGAATAAACAAATTCAATAGAATTTGAAATTCAGAGATATCTGTGATCTAGGAAGTATGAAACGCAGAACTGAAAATAATTCCCATGAAACAGATGGAAGCCTGAGAGAATCATGTGTAGATAAGATGTTAGTTCCAAAACCGTGGGAAGGTTTGGCTAAATTATTAACAGATGATGTGAGCGATGGAGAATCTGACAGCACGTCAGGAGATAAGCAGGATTCTCTTACACAGAGTGAAGAAACAATGCAGATCGACTTCAATGATGAGGATGTTTTGAGGCAGTTCTACGATTACATTGAACTTTAGGATCTTTGGGCAGATGCGAATGCAATAGAAAAGTTCACGTTATATAGAGAGAGACAGATGAAAATGGAGAGTAGTGGAACCCTGGGTAAGTACTGCTGGTATGATTTCAACAGTGAGGAGGGTCCCACGAATTTGTTCAGGCACTTAAACACGTTGGAAGAGAATGAAGGAAATGTACTCTGGGGAGATGTCGCCGACATGTTCCCCGATGGGGGTGATGAAGTTCTGTGGGACAAAATGACACAGAAGGGTATGTAGGACTCCGGTAAGATGGGTGACACAGACGAGAGTGACAGTGTTATAGAGTTGCGAGGACCGTCAACCTTCCATGTTGCCAGTTTCCCAACAGCCAGCAGCTCTTCCCTCTCCATTTTATGGTCAGCTTTGGATCAGTCCTTGACGAACAGTTTCCATGTAGAGATCGACAATGCATATGGTAAACCCAGGATAGCGTTTGTAATGGAGATAGAAAGCCCCGAAGACATAAACATCTTGAGAGAGTTTTACAATGATGTTCGATTAGAGGCGTGTAACCCTCTCATATCAGCGGTTGTGTTTAACTGTTCTAGTCTCCTCTAATTTGATGTGAGTGCCCTCTGTGACTGTGACAATTATGTAGATGTGCTGTCTCGGTACATGAAACCAAAGAAATCTGTCACTAAAGAAGAGGTAGCCTCAAGTAGCGAGAAGTTCTCGTTAATGTCACAGGCCCTCTGCTTGGCGTATGATAAGCTAGTCTTCCAACCTGGTAAACTTATCATAATACAGAAGGGTAACAGGCGTCTTCCTGACGACGCCCTTATGGATCTACGTCGCGTCCTCTAGACCCATACCGTAGACATTTTCACCATCAATACCAACCAGATTATGGAGATGGACGATGACACAGAGTACCGTCTTTATAATTCAGGTGGGTTAAACCAGGCAGTAGATGATAGCAAAACGTTGCTGGAAATGTTAAAGAGGCAAACGGGAATATCAGTTCCCATGGGCTTTCAGGCCGAGGCTGTATTCATCGTTGACAAACAATTACGTGTAACAGACGTGAGAGGTCCTGGATGCATAGGAAGCTTGTCAATACAAATGAACGGTCAAAAGGCACAGTTTAAGATCTCCTCCGTTTCTTGTTGTGATCAATATCAGATCACGATGACCAGTCCGTAGAAAGATGATTTCGAATTCAATGTGACGGGCCAAATTACGTATATTAATATTAAGGGCGAAAAAATGCTGTTGATCTTTTGGGATACAGTGCATATCAAGAATATCCCATTGGAAAATATGAAATGGACCGAGGAGTGGAAATTCTTACCCATGAGCATAATGAGCAAGTCAAAGAACATTGTACAAAAAAAGTCGGTGACTTCTGCCGTAAACATTTTCCTGAATCTCATCCATTTTCCTTCACCATAGATGTGGAAAGTCCGTACTCTCTTGTTCACGAGCACAAAGGAGGTAAATGACGACTCGTTGCCTTTCTGCAAAAAGTTGAGATATGTCCACAGCCTTCGAGATACGCTATCAGTAATGTCTCAGAGTGTTAGGAGAATTTGGTCCATAGGCAAACGTCACTTGATTTCTAACTTTTCCTCAGCAAATGGGGCCAAAGCTAATAAAAAAGTGGATAACTGTGAACCAAATGATAGTCAGCGTAATGACAATGAAAAGGAAGGGTTTAGGAACCCCAGTGATCAGAGAGGCAAGGATGGCGGCCACGTCAGCCTCCACCAGGAGAGGAAATCGCTGTAGACCCCTGACGCCAGAGAACAAAAATCTACCTGCGTCACCCCAAACACAATCGAAAAGGATAAAATACATGAAGAGAAACCTGATGGATGTGAGGTCGATCGTAGCGATACTGCAGAGAGTAAACACACCGACAATGTACCGTCCCGTCAAATAGAAGAGGAAAAAAATGTGCCATGTGAATGCTATGATGCCGAAGAATGTGTGGAAAATGAAATGGACCAGAGAGGAGAGGATGAGTTGAGCGCTGAGTCCAGCATCCCGTTTGAGGTTGGCTGTTATGTTGGTGGTTGGCTCCGTATGCCAAGAATGGCATCAAGGCCCAAGGAGCTTAAACTGATCTTAAGAAAACCCAGAACCAGTTTACTAAGAGGTGTACAAAGAACCACATTGTTATCCTTCAAACTGAAGGCCTCTGGCTGGTGTGACGTATCAGAGGATGAAGTACAGTACCAACTGACGCAACAATACACTCAACAGTTCTCCAAAATAACGTCATCAGGAACTGGTTTGGTCAAGGTTAACCTGTCCCGAGGTTTTGCTACTGTTGGCCAAACCCGTTTTCCCCTGCATGAGTTTCTTTACAATGCTCAACAATATGGAAAAATCGACCTCTACCTGGAGAGGACATTTTTACAGCTGACCTTTAACGTCAGAGAACAAATATCTACCTGCGTCACGCCAAGCACAATCGAAAAGGATAAAATCCAGGGAGAGAAACCTGATGGATGTGAGGTCGATCGTAGCGATACTACAGAGAGTAAACACGCCAACAATGTACAGTCCCGTCAAACAGAAGAGGAAAAAAATGTGCCAGGTTTGAGTGAAAGTCATTGCCATGAAAAAAAGAAGAGAAATGTAGGCTTCAGAACAAGTCCCATGTGGACATCAACGGACCAGAGGGCCGTGCTCGATGACTGGACCACCACATCACCGACGTCCTTTTCTGGCCTGGGTCCCATCACTATCTACTTAATCTTCACAGGTCTATCCCTTTGTATCAGTGTTGCCTGTGTTATAACTGTGGCCGCTGTACATTTCCACCACGGTGGTTCTTGAAAGAGGCGACGATACATAAGGAGCAAACCCGTGATTTGGTATTATAGGCGCCTTTACTGCATCCAAGTACCACAGAGTAGCAGTCTTTATTCCACTTATTAATTTCTGCTTCCACGGGTTAGATGTTTCTGTAATTTTACATAATATTACAATGACAGTAGAATTTCTTACAAATAACTTGTTAATAATGACGTATCCTGTATAATGTAAGAGTATTTCAGTGATAAGCAGTTGTCAACAGAAATGCTGAGGTATCAAATTCTATAACGTCCATTTTACGTACCAAGACATACCCCTTCTAGCTCCAATTGCAGTGGGCTCCTGTGCCAAACCAGATACCAGCCATCTCAAAACACTCAGGTTTAGTCTAACGATAATGACTATCCCATATTCAGATAGAATTGGGGGCTAGATGTGTTGCCAGACTTCAGACAAGTTTGAGTATAGTGTGGTGAAGGTGGGATCTCGATATGTACCCGAGGCGAACATTTGAGACAGAAGAGGTATGTTTACATCTTCTAGTACATAATTCAGCACCCTTGTACAGTTTCACAATAATTAGTTCTTAATTATTCCTATATAAAAGAGTACAAAAATATTGTAATTAGGCTACAAAAATATTGTGACAAGGCTATATATGAGGTATACAATAGGGACCTATTTTCTCCGCGCACTCTTGCCACATAATACTCTCTATTCGACACTGCTGCCAACTTACTTTAACCAAGCGCACTTGTTTGCGCTTACACCCTCCCCTTTGAATCCTCTGAGGGTTCAACACCTTTAACACCTTACTACAAACATTGCAAATACATTTTACTAATATTGTTTTATATATGGTCTATTGCAATCTATAAAGTACAGATATTTGTGAGTATTACATATTACAGAGTTTTACCTTAATATGCAAGTAGCACCGAGGTAGCAATACCTTTAATTGATTTATACTAATACTGACCATACAAATAAAACATTGCTTATTCACAAGCTTAATATTATGCATCATCACTTTCACATACAAGAATCAATTTAGACAAGGGTCTCTCCATAAGAGACTTGCCACACTTAACTGTTACGCTTCTCACTAGGCCATCTTTTCCAAGTTTAACATCATGAACACGACCTAA
>JAYMFT010217939.1:0-25247 GCA_038088735.1 Panulirus argus
TCTCTCTCTCTCTCTCTCTCTCTCTCTCTCTCTCTCTCTCTCTCTCTCTCTCTCTCTCTCTCTCTCTCTCATTAGTTTAACTTTTTTTCTTTGCTCCTTCGAATCACTTGGCGTGCCATAGGTAAGCACTCTGCGTGCCAAGTCTGGCACGCGTGCCAAAGGTTGCCGACCCCTGCACTAAGGGCTTAGCTGTATGGTATTAAGATCTGTGTTTTGGATCAGGCATGTCTTTCATTCTTGCCTTTGCATTGAGACAGTACAGGGTCATTGACACATTTCGTCTTGTAAGCAGGCTTCTTAAACTTTTGACATATAAAGTTACATTGAGGTGCATTTGTCATGAAAAGTTGTACTGAGGTGTGTGTATTTGTAGCTAGATTTTAGTGAAAGCAACAGCTGTGTGACTCTTAACTTGCTAAGATGAGCATTGCTTTCTTCTAGTAAACAAGAAATTTATAGAAATCGCACCATTTGTACCATATAATTTTCCGTAGATAATGCTGGAGGAACTCATCTGATATTTAAATTTAGCAGTTTAGTGCACAAAAAGTGAAAGACATGGTTTCTTTCAGAAGTTCCACTCTTGGTCTTTTATGCTTTACTATAATTTTTGAAGGCTCATTATATAACTCTCATTTACTTGGATGATTAATATGAGAACTTTTTAGCTGAAGCCCATAACTCTCATAGAATAGATTTTATTCAGACAAAACCTCATAAGATGAGCTTTTTAAGAAAAATAATTTCAGAAGTTTTTCTCTTTAAATAATACAGCTGTAACTGAAGGTTTGATTTGGAAGTATTGCTTAAAAATGCAAGTCTCATTTTGAAGCAGTGTATATTATGAATAGCATTAACTTCCTATTTGCAGCAAATCGAATGGAGGACAAATCAGAAGAGATGAAAAAGGAATATACAAAACTGCATGACAGATACACTGAGCTATTCAAAACACACATGGACTACATGGAGCGCACCAAGATACTAATGGGTACTGACCGACTTGACCAGCTAGGAGGATCTAGAGGCAGAATACCAGGCTTTACGTTAGGCAACCTCAACAGGTTAGTAATGGAAGTTTAATAATTTAATTTATAGTGTGTATTTCCAGAACCCTTTGTATGGTATTCCTGCAGCTCCAAGGGTATGCTGAAAATATTAGCAAGGAAATGATGGATTTCTTTGGGGTTGAAAAATTCTACGACAAGATTTTACTTTTTCAGTATATTGATAGCGATATCTCATTGAGCGTAACTTTTCACTTGTGATGTAACCTTGTGCAAGCAGATTCCGGTAACATTGGATATTTAATAATGTTGTGACATAAATTAAGTGATATTTTCTTTGAACTCTCATGTCTTCAGACTTTAAAGAATTAGGTTGTAGACTGCAGTTCTTGTGTGTGGAGTGCAAAAATCTTGTGTGTAACAGACTGAGATTGTGAAAATAATGCATGAAAAATCTTAAGCAGTACGAGTTATTCATCCTGACCATTAATAAGCATTTAATATAGTGAAAAATTAAATGTTTTCTTCAGGATGGACCATAATAAGTCTTGAAAGAATCTTTAAAATCCCAGGGAGTTTGAAACCTTTAACAGTACAGAGGTATAATTCTTTCGAGTGTACAGTATGTGGTAAGGTGAATGGGAGAATGGTGACAAGATGGTGGCAGCATGCACAGAACATCTGATTAGCAGATGGAAAAATGGTTTCAGGAGAGGTTGAGGATGTTTGGACCAGGTGTTTGCTTTGAAGAAATTTTTTAAGAAACTTTGATAAAGGAAGTGCATATGTGGCATTTATGGATCTGGAGACAATATATGACAGGGTTGGCAGAGAGGCTTGTGAACACATTACATAAAGAAAAGTCTCTTAATGTAGTGTAGAGATTAAAGCTTGGTCACTTAAAAAAAAAAAGAGGAGGAGAAGCAATTCCTGAAGCTGGGTCCCTGTCAAGGATGTGTAATTTTATCAATGTTATGTAATCTGCATATGTATTGGGTGGTGAGTGAGGTAAATGCAAGGGTTTTAGAGCCAGGTATGGGTCTGTTATATGCTTTGGCACTGAGGAACTTGGGTAGTAAACTTAGGTGGTGTGTGTAAATGACAGCTTTGGTTGCAGGCTCAAAGAAACTCCAGAAACTGGTGACAGAGTTTGGAAGAGTGTGTGAAAGGAGAAAGTTGAGAGTAAATGCGAACTAAGGCAAGTTAAGAAGGTGCAGCTGAGGGATGAGGCAGGATGGTTTGAGAGTTTGTTTTAGTGGGGAGAATCTTGAGGAAGTGAAATGCTTTAGGCACTTGGAGATGCAGGCTGTTTTGCAGAGGCTCTTACAATAATGCTCCTGCTTCTGCTGAATGATTTCTTAATACCAGATATTTTTCTCATTTTCATTCTTTACTATATCTCTACTGCTTTAATTTGTTTTATCACTTCCAGGTTTATATAAACTTTGGTTTCACATCCATGCATTCCAGGTAGTAGTTATTGTTCTTCATGAAAGCTTCATAGCTTATTGTATACTAACCATTTAAATTCTTTCCTGTCTACAAGAGAATTTTATTTTTTCTTCCACCCTTGTTCGTGATTTTCCACATTAGTGAGGCAGCACCAGAAACATTTGAAGAAAGACCACATTCGCTTACATCCATTCATTACCTGTCACTTGTATTGTGGCAAAAAGTCCAGATTTTCACCTTTGGAAGATTCTGCTCTCTCCTAAGGCTATCCTACTACTGTCTTTACTGAAAATTTCCAGAGTATGTACATCCTTCCTCAACCACCATTTCATTACCATTCAGAATGATTTTATCTTGTTGCATTCCATCTCTTTCAAAAACTTTTTTTTTCATTGGAGGCTCCAGTCATGGACAAAAGTCCATTTCAAAGCCAGGATTTAATTGAAATAAAGAGGTTAATGAAAGGGAATAAAAAGAGATAAGGGAAAGTATTTACAAGTTTTGGAGTAAGTGTAAAATCTGTCTTTTAAAATATGCCAGGTCATAGTTATTGGAAAAGACGTGAGAGGGTAGAGAGTTCCAGAGCTTTGAGATGTAGGGAAAAAACAATAATTAGAATGGCCCTCCCTTGAGTTGCCAACAGTCATAGTAATCATGTGATGCAGCAGCTTGCTGAATATTGCATGGTCTACCTAGTGGTAGGGTCACTCAAGCAGGCAGCTCTCAGGAGCAAAAGAACCAAGTAATACCTAGAGAAGAGGGAAGGTGAACCAACAGTGCAGCATAGGGCAAGCAGATCAAGGTTTGAAGTTATCCTGGGAGAGTTTATAAGTCAGACCACTTTTGACTCAACACTGTCAAGTAAGGATGCAGAGCTAGAACCATCCCATATGTGAGAGCAGTACTCCATACAAGGATGGATCAATTCTTTTTATGATTGGAGCAACTGTTCAGAAGAAAAGAGATTTTGACATCTAAACAGGACTCTTGGTTTATTAGAGGCAAACTTAGCTGTTTCCATAATATGGGTTTTCCAAGAAAGAGTGGATGTAACAGTAATACCAAGTAAGTTCATTGAGTCAAGAGATGGAATTATAGAAATGTCAAAGGAGGGAAGAAAATTGTGTGGAATTTTCAAGAGAGAAGGGGTAGAAACTTGCATTTATTTAATTCAAACTTTAGGAATTATTACATGAAATCTATATTGAACTTCCATGCACTGTCTTAGCAGAGTTGCCTATTGGATTATTCATACGATATGAAATTTAGGTGTCAGCTCTGCTATTTTATTTTACTGTTCATAATTAGAACTTAATTCAGTATGTGAGTATTGATATTGTTATTGTTCATTTTTGGCATTTTGCTTAATAGTTTGTTTGATAATAATTTGTTGCAGTAGAAACCATTTCTTATCAGTAAGAGATATGCATGACCATTTTAGGGTTACATTAAATACATGTTGTGACCTTATGATTGCACACATTTCTTGAAGCACATGGTTTTAGACATGCATAGGAAAACTGAATTATTTTCCTTTAGATGGATCATTTCCATGAATAAGAAGTCATATAATTTTTGAAGTCATTGATCTTCACATACCTTCCTAGACTGGCAGTGGTAGCAGGGCATGTGAAGTTGTCAGAGGGAACCATGAAGAGGCCTGTGGGGCTCGCCTTTGGATAGGGGGCTGTGGTTTTGGTGTATTATACACGACAGCTAGGGGGTAAATGGGAGCAAGAGGGGCTGCTCTTTGTATTTTCCTAATGCCAACTAATAAACACGAAAAGTGTAGACAAGTATGAAAGAAAATTAGTATTTTATGAAATTAATATAGTCTTTTCTCTCTATTTGATATTAGTAGATAATACATTAACTGACTATATTGACAGTCTTTTTCTCTCTCTTTGATATTAGTAAATGATACATTAACTAACTATATTGACAGAAAATGATAATAAGAATAGGAAGAGATGATTTTTCACAGAATTTTTTATAACCTCAACATTACAACTACAATTACAATCATTGTAGTTAGTAGTTGGTAGGCGGCCAATGACTAGGGAGTTATATTACCAATATTTCCTGCCTGGGTATCGGGAGGGTTAGTGACAGCTGCTTAGTGATCCAGCACTTCAGTGGTTGTCAAGTTGCACTCCTCTGATCCAGGTAGTTGTCTTTTCTTTCTGCCTTACCCACAGGTGGACAAATGGCATTCTGTCCACTGACTACAAACTCACCTTGTCGTACATAACACTGGACAACACTAGATTTAGCTCATGCAGCTCATTTTTCATAATTCTAGATTTTCCTACAATGGGCGCTGTGTACTACCTCTGCCTCTTGGCAGAATGGTAGGAGCAATAGTTAGAAGTAGTAGGTAGGCACATTTAGGCAGGACCGTCAGGTAGAAACTTTAGGTAGAAGTAGTGGGGAGGAACATTAGGCAGGAGCATTAAGTAGAAGCAATCAGTGGGAACGTTTGGTTGAAGCCACTGCAAATATTGTGCTAGAGTTGCCCTCTGTCAGATGCCTGTCAAGGGTAAGGCACTAAAGGCTAAGTAGCGGCGTTGGAGTTTGTTAGTTATGGACACTATTGCCATGGTTACCCCCTTGAGGGAGTACCAGGAGGGAACAGGCATCATATATAAAGATAGATTGAAATTACAATGTATATATTTTATTTTAGATTGTTTGATAATGAATCAATATTTCTAACCTATAGAGAGCATTGCATTTAGACAAAGTAAAGTGATATATAAATCAGTACTGTAATTAACCTTAGCAGAATGTAGTTATTTGAAAGACTGTCTTGATGACATTTAAATGTTTAGATTGCATATAGGTTTCGAACTGTTACTCATCTAACCCAACTGTGTTTAAAAATTTTTTTTCTTTTCATTAAAGTAGATCTGGCATTTAATGCATACTCCAGTTCTGCTGCTGTTTATCATTCATGCAAATGCAAAATAGCCAATGGGTATTGCCACATTTCAAGATATCTTTTTTATACGCTGCTTCTTCTCTTACACTTCTCCTCACTTCACTTATTTATATAAAGGAAAATGCCAAAATTCTTGTGATAGGTAATTTCTCTGGTTATTGATTGTGTAGTGCATTGACTAGGTGTACTGTTTAAATGTCTTAAACAATTGCAAGTTGTAATTTGAAATTAATAGCACTTTCATGATATTCTTGCACATTAGCCATTTTATCTTGCATTTGTACAGAGTAATTCTGATGAACATGTGATACACAGTTACTCAATAAAGGTTTACTTTGATTATAGTATTTCCAATTTGAACACTTTGCTTTTTACTGGGGTAAATGAAACTGCATTTGTAATGATGTTTTGACTTTTTATTTTGAAATAATTAAAATATGTATTAGACCAATGCTTTTATGACTGGCACAATTGCAATTGTTTCCTTTGCTGAAAACTTTGGACTGATTTGAGGTAAGAATTTTATCATACTTGAATGGATAAAGTAAATCAACAACAGCAATATAAAATCCCAGTAACTGATTTGAATGTCACATTTGTAAACACCAAGATGGCTGTTTTTATAAGTCTTAGTAAAGATATCCTATTTGCTTTGTGATATGTGAGATTATTATAGCTGTTATTTCTTATTAATTTCTTTATGTGTTGACAGATAAAGAGAGGTAAAAGAGTAAGAGCAGTATAGATGAATAGATTATGCAGGAAAGATAAATTCAGAATGACAGATAGAGTAAAGAAAACAGATTTGATATAGATATTTAATGCAAAGGAAGTATTGTATAGGTATGAGTGAGAGTTTCCTGAGACAGTATGGTCATGTAGAAAGTATGTTAGGTTTTATGTTGGAGGCTGCAGTCATTGACAGATATCTATATCGAGGCCAGGCCTCTTTTAAAGTATTCAAAGGGTTTAGAGAGGAAGTGAAAAGGGTGAGGAAAGATATTTTTTAAGAAGGGAAATGTTAATGTTGTTAGGAAAGACAAAAGGTGTTAGTGAGCTCCAAAGCTTTAAGGTTTGGGGAAAGAAACAGATATTACAATGGTCGACTTTGAAGTTGCTAGTGACCATACAGTAATCATGCAAGACAGGAGCCTTCTGAGGTTTGACTTATAGTTAGGTCACACAAGTTCTTGGTTGCAGAAACCAAAGTAACATCAGCAGATATGGGAGCAAAACTCCATACAAGGAAGGATCAGTACTCTTTTTAATCAAAGCAAGGGTTTAGAAGATAAGAATATATGTCATCTGAGCAGGACTTCCATTTTCCTTAAGTGGGCACACCTATTTATGTAAGATTTCACAGATAGGTGAGATATTACATTGATATGAGAAATTAGGTTTCGGAGACATTCATCTTAACCAGGCTGCATACGCGCTACTGGGATATCCAGTCAAAGTTGGAGTTTATAGAAGAATTTGTGTTGAGACTAGGTGTAGATCGATTAAGAGAGGAATGAGCAGATTTGAAGGAAGTCAAGGTATGCATTGGTGAGTCATCAGCTTTAAATTACATTGAATTATCTGTTGAAGAAAAGAAATAAATTTTAGGATGGAGGAAGGATGTAGGAGACAAGACAGAATCCTTAGGGACACTGCTCCTGATAGGAAAAGAGTGAGGTTGATTTATCAACAATTACAAAGGTAGATTAGCTGTAGAGGAAGTTCAATATTAGGGAACAAAGCAAGAAAGAAAAGACAAAGAGGGGAGCTTGGTAAGAGGTAGGTCAAGAGCTATACAGTGTCTTTGAGGATGCAATTTGAAGAGGTTGACCACTGTAGATGTAAATTACTTACTAGTACTTATGACAAGATTTTGCCATGAGACAGGGACAGCATGTAGCACTTACCTCAAATCTTGCTTAATTCCTAGTAATTTAGTTAAGCTTTACCCCCGTGCATGTTGCATAATTTTCAATCTTAGGTTCTTCGTTTATCCCATGCAAGATTTTCATTTCGTTTCATAGTATGTCAAATAGTGAGAGAATTTATCATGGCTAGGGAGTTTTCATGAAGATTCCAGAGGATTAATTTGTAATTGGATACAGTGGAGCTATTATTTTGTAAAGTTAAAGGTGTGAATGGAGGCTTTGGTGTTACATAACGAATCAGCTTTGTTTTCACAGAGAAAAAGTGTATGTTTGATATTTAGTACAATGGATATGGGTTGAGGATGTGCATTGGTGAATATGAAGGCTGTATACACTTGATGTATCCCAGATGCATGTGAATGGAGTTAAAGATCATTGCTGTTGTGCATATACAGTGAAGAATTTGTTGATGGCTCACTTATTTTATAATGCAGTTATATGACTAAAACATTAGCCAAAAATACATACATTTGGTTTTATGTTTAGCTTAGATGCAGTGCTACTTGTGTTGTAGGTATTTTAATAATTCTTGTTTATTTCTTAAAAATTAACCCCTGGTGACTTGCAGAAATGAGCTTAAAAGTAACTGGATATACTTTTTTCAGCTACTCTTTTTTGTCATGTGGATTTTCACTCTATCTTCTTAACACTTAATGATCTGAGAGATGATGATATCCTGGGTACTGGTAAAGAATTCACATATAAATGAAAGCCTAACTCACTTTGATATCACGTATCATCCATGGATGAAAGATCTGCATTATTTTATACTTTTGCACAGTTAGTCAGGAAAGGAAAATCAAAACAAGTAAATATATAAGAAAATATGCCTGCTTTCACATCCTTTTCTAGGTACCTAAAGCACTCCACTTTCACCAAGTTTTCATTTAAACTTTTACCCATACCATCCCATCTCATGCTGCTGCTGCATCTTGTTACCTTACTTATGATCTCATTCACTCTCAACTTTTCCTGTCACACACCCAAACTCTTACACCAGTTTTGGAGCTTTTCTCTGTGTCCCGCCAGTAGAACTGTGTCATATGTGAACAACAGCTGATTTACTTCCCATCACCCCCCACTCATCCCAGTGTACATAACTCTTTGCAGCAACTTTATCTAGTCAAAGGGATAACCTTATCCCCATCCCTTAAGGTATTGAAGTTTTAAAGGCTTTTTATGTCATGATTAGGAAATTTGATCAGAGAGACAGACCACAGAACAATAAAGTATAGTGAATGCAGAAAACAGCATTTTATTTTTTTCATACTTATATACCATTTTCTGCTTTATTGTGAAAGCCCCAGGAGAAGCGAAGAAAGATCATACTTGGTCGCATACACTCGCTAGGTGTCATGTATAATGCATTGAAACCAGTGCCCCTTATCCACAGTTGAATCCCTGGCTGTTTCATGTACTCTGGTTTGATTTATTGACAGCGAACCCTATACCACATTACTCTTGATAACTCACAGCATCTTTCACTACATTCAGCTACTTCATCCTTAGCCTTCTCCTTCTCTGTCTTCTTTTCACTTCTGACATGTATATCCTCTTATTCAGTTCCTCATCACACATCCTTTCCATGTGGCCAAACCATTCTTGCACACCCTGCTCTGCTTTCTCACACATACTTCACTTACTACCACACCTCTCTTGTACCCTGTTGTTATTTTTTACCTGAACATCCCTGAAGAAAATGACTTACCTTCTCTGTGTGTCATTATTTAACTTTTTCAATTCAATTTTTGACTGAAGAAGGCTTCGTCCACTTAACTAGCAGTGTAGATTTCACAAAATGTTTGACGATAGTGTAATTTTCTGTAGTGTAATTTTCTGTAGCTTTTAAACACACTGATTAATTTTCTCCTTCACTAGCTTGTATAAGGATAAGATTATATTAATATTATCTTGATAATGAATGGATACCATTGTATCTCTATAAGCTGTATTTCAAGGGGGAAAACTAACCTTCTGTAAGGCAAAGTTATGCAACCATGCTTTTATCAACCAGCCAGTCATTAGTACACACAGTAACACAATATGAGGAATACTTAAAGGTCACCCTTGAGAGATATTTTATTTGGCCACCAAGATGCTGAGCCAAACTGTGTGGAGCACCGTACTGCCAATATGCATTTTCTCTATTTGAACTTGGATCATTGCACCCCTTGGGATCATTCTAACCCATCTTTGTTTATGAGATTTATTTGATATTTTTCAATATATTCCTGAGTGATAATGGGATGGATACACTGTTAATCTTTGGAGGGTAGGATTACCTCTGTAATCTAACCTCATATATGCAAAAGAAGTATTTTTCCATACTTGTTCGCTGTTACCCATGTTAATGAGGTGGTGCTAGGAACAGACAAAGAATGGCCCCATTCACTCACATCCACTCTCTAACTGCCATGTATAATGCACTGGAACCAGTTCTACCTATCTTCAGCCAGGTCCCACAGATCTATCTGTGGTTTCCCTTGGCTGCTTCATATGCCTTAGTTCAGTTTATTGACAGCATGTCATCCCCTGCATACCACATCACTCCAGTTTGCTCTTTCCCATGCTTGCCTCTATATCTTCTTGCATGTTCATGTCCCTTTCACATAAAGCAATGCATCCAGGACCTTTGCCACCTCACTTACCTTTTTACTCACTTTATCTCCCATTGTTCCTTTTACTGCCATGTCCTCTCCCAGGTATCTAGAACACAATTCCTGTAGTTCTCCATTCAAAGTGACACCCCCAACTAACCTGTCTTATCTTGACTGCTGCACCTATTAGATTGAAGTAGACAGAAATGGAAAGGGTAATTGAGATGATGAAGGAAAACTTTGATTTTGATTCTGAGGGTTTCTCAAGGGAGAGTGATGATATTACGGGGGCAGTGGTGTACCTGACATTTGATAGCTTCCATATTATGGATAAACAAGTTTTTTTGAAGACACCACCATGAAGACAAGGTAAGCTGAAGGACAGTGCTAGGGACCACAAAAAGTGCAGGAAAATGATAAAGATAGATTTAGAAGACAAATTAAAGAATCTGGAGGCTATTGCTAGGGACATTGAAAAATGCCAGAGAGGAATAGAAGTGGACAAAATAACAAAACTGGATGGAACTTGACACTAATGCTAAAAACTCAAAGATGCTCACAGTATGGTTTTACAAATAGGATAGGACAGACAAAAACTAGAACATCATTTCAGAGTGGAAGATGACAGCTCAATGGAAGTTATCAAAATACCTGAAGAACCCAAGAACACAGTTTCAGAGTAGAAGATGACTTCTCAACTAAAGTTATTGAAATAACTGAAGAACACAAGCCTAGGACCCAGTTTCAGAGTAGAAGATGACTTCTCAACTAAAGTTATTGAAATAACTGAAGAACACAAGCCTAGGACCCTTGAACCAGATATGCAATATGAAAGAATGTGTAGGGCCATTGAGAAGGCAATGGATGCAGTTAGAGACAGGATATGAAAGATAGCATGGGATGGAATAGGTAGAATAAATGAAAGTGTTCAGAGGTCAAATATTGTCCAGGACAGCTGTTTAGCAATGAGAATACAAAATTTTGATGGGGTAAGAGATGAGGAGGATATGGCAAGACTACTGGAGATTGCAGAAAGATGGGTCATATTGCTGTTGTATAAGGGAAGCTGTACAGATGGAGTTAACCATGCATAAGGCCGAGATGTTCTCTGGGCTGGAGGAAAGAGTAGCCAGAGAATGGCAGAAGGTCCAGAAATTACTTCAGGCACTGGATTTAATTGAAGCAAGTGGAGAAAAGAAAAATAAGTTAGGAGAATAGGGAAATAAGGATAAGACACAAGGGGAAGGCCATATAGGGTAACATTTGCTATGGAGATGTATAGCCAAGAGGTACTTTGATTGTTGGGGCCTAAAACAGTTCTAGATAAATCCAAGATTGAAAACTACACAGTGTGTATGGTAGCAGAGAAAAGCAGCATTGTTTATCAGGAAAGATGAAGTGAGCAAAACATGCTAGCCCCTCTCTAATAGCAAAATCCCACCATAGGTAAAGTCTCTCTCATTTATGCTACTGAGAAGAATAATCTTCTTTATTTAACATGATGTGTCATGAGTGCTTCACACCAGCCCTAGGCCAAGCCCTCCCTACCCCTGCCATTCTTGCTAAATCTTGTCGTAGGTACTGGTAGGTACTCTTTAAAGTAAACATTTGTTTGAAGGAATGGAAGATACTTTTTTCAGATTATTATTATTATTATTATTATTATTATTATTATTATTATTATTATTATTATTATTAATTTTATTAGTTTTTGTACATGGCTCATTAGCATGCCATACAGGCATATGCCAGTTTAGAATATAGTCTTTCTCTGCTATTTCATATAGTGTGTATGCATGAAGTCACATAGAGAAGATTGCTTAGTGGTTCATTTCTCACCTACAGACAAACCCTCTGAAAATCTTATCACTTTCTTAATGTAGGGTTAACCCTGTAACACCACACAAAATAAGATGCATTTGTGAGGGTTCACCTTCTTTTACCAATATCATGCTTATGAGGTTGGCAGATGTTCATTCATAGGGACCAGCATCCACACAGTAACCTGCCTAGACCATTAATATAGTTAAGCTAGTGCTATGCAAGTATCCATCACCTTCAGTTACTGGCTTCAGCTTGTGCAGTGCAGTTTACTGTGATGCACATTTGCTAGCAATGTTTTCACCTTCAGTTATTAGCTTCTTAGGGGTCAGATGTCTTTCTTTTTCCTATATTATCATTTTGTAATGTAGATTTTTATTTGATTTTATTTTTGAGATATACTGCACTTGTAGACACCACTAGTGCCAGCTACCACAGTGTGGTGATGAACATCAGACAATGTCTTTTTATGTATTATATGTTTATTGTTCTGCTTCTTTTTCTCCAAAAAAATGATGCACTCTTTCTTTACATAATGATTTGTAAAGCTGTAATTCATATGAAAAAATAGATGTTAGAATTGAAAGCACTTAATGATCTTGTTTGCTTGTGACGAAAACTTTTCCAAATACCTCGCATCTTGCTGTGCATGTCTGACTTACCTTATACACCTGGCTGTGGAGAAGCATGTGTTAAAAGGGTGCATTGCTCACGTAAACAGTATTTCACCAGGTTGAATTACAAGTCATTTTATAGAAAGAATTATGTTCCAGTATTGTAAAAGCAAATGTATGGACATATTTACCAGAAATTTTTGAGAACTGAACATTGGATTGAAAAGTATGGCAAAAAGTGTTTCAGTGCATCTTGGATATTCTTGCATGAGTCATTCATTTGATCCACTGGCCAAGGTTCAGCACCTGGTGAATGCAGACAACAGGCAGCCCACCCTTTCCTCATCGGTTTTTTTTGTGGAGCAAAGGACTGCAGCTGTGATAGGTTGAGCCATGGCATCTATGGCCAGGGCAGGTTCTTGTATGGTTGTTGGTCCACATGAAAGAGCATCGTCTTGCCACATAAATATTATATTGGTCAGATTGAGTGAATCCCCATGGATACACCCATTTTTTTGGAGGTGAAGCAGTGTTTTCACCCCCTTCTAATCAAATGCTTTCTCAGGTGCTCATAGGGCTTTGCCTAAGGTAGAGGTGTAGTTTTTCATTTTTCAAAACATGCATTTTGTATTTTTGTGATTTTCTAAGGACGGTTTCCCATATGAGACTCATTTTTCAGTAATACATTTTTTACTGTGATCTTACTTTATTGTGTATGGGCATCCTCCTAGAAATTATGCATTTTTATGTATATATGGTGTACGTTCTAAAATGCTTTATTATGATTGCACATTGCTGTATTTTGTTGCACATTGGTTATGGATGTAAGGTCTTGCATGAGTATTGGTAGTTTTGTAAGTGGCTGGTATGTATAGTTGTTGGTGCATTTGTTGCACCCTGGGGTATCAATGCAGCATGCAGTAGTAAGCATTCTAATGACACCCTCTTGTCCGTGACCGGCAGTATACCTTTCAGGTCGTCTGGGCCGGTTTCCTTTGGCTTCAGCTCACTAGATCCAAACAAATCAGTTTCTTCTCCAGTGGACATGAGTGGATCAGCTAATGGGGCCTTACATATCACATCCCTTAAAAATGAATTACAGGTAAGATTTTTTTTACGTAATGTTGGTGATTTTTGGTATTGCTTTTGTGATGTTGAATCTGCAATTTTAGATGATGTGCAGCTGGTTAGGGTTAGAGGCCAATAACAAAGGAGCATGCAAATAACATGTAATCATTTTCCCATTTATGTATCTTTCTCTTTGTTTATTCATTTCGTTTAGAACACTCCTTACAAGGGGTTTCTGGGGTTTCATAACACTTCATCCTGTACCTGACTCCACTCTAGCTTCTAACCTAGTAAAATAATATAATGTTATTTATCATATAAGCTTTCATAAAGAGTCTCCTTAGATCTTTTTCACAGTACTAAAAAGCAATATGATACTTTATTGCAGGATCATAGTTGAATCACTGATTAGTTAAAAAATCACTGTGTAGAGGTTGTCAGGAGCCATATGGAAGGGCAAGAAACCTGTTTTAGTTGAGCTGATCCTTATTGTCTTTTCCGGTAATGCTATTCACCATAGATTTCATATTCAAAGAATTGTAGTAGATTTATTAATCACAAGAATACCATAATTTTACTGTGTTTGCTAGAATAATGTGTTATTAAAAAATTTTGTTGGTTGTAGAATCCTTTACTGTGAAATTGATTATCATGATTGTCATAATTAAATGTTGAATGCATACATTTAGTATATCAGGAAAACCAAAGAGTAATAGTAACTCATTTACTCAATAATTTTCCATTTCAGGAAGCACAAGTTGGTCCGGACACACCAGTTGTACACACAGACAAAGGTCAGCTGACGGATACGATTGAACAGACTGACCGGGAAACAGCCACAAGTATGAGTAATGCAGGCACCCCTTGTTATCTTGCCAAGCTCACACCTACATTGTATCATTTTGAATCAGTATTAAAAGGAACCTGTTATTTTATAAGTATTTTGCCATTTCATTTGAAATATTTACTTAGTGATCATTGTAAATGTGGTAGATTTTTGGTATTTTGTTCCTGTAGTATGCTTAAGGTGATCTCATCAGTAGCCTTGTAGCAAAATTCTTGTAGGTGTTAGTACAAGCAAGCTTTGGGGTTATGTATTTACTGGATGTATTTTGCATTTTTGGAACCATATAAAGCTTACAATTAATAGCAGAATGTTACCCGTTTTAATGCACCTCACACTTCCTGAACCTTAAAAATTTTTACCTGCACACATGCTTGTATTTTTCTTTCTTTTATTTTGCTAATAATTTTGTTAGTTTTGCAAAAGTTAATGGTTTAATGTCATACCCTCCAGTAATTACCCATTGAGTCTTGTGCCTGCATTTTTCATGGCTGCTTTCTAAGCTGTATTCCTTGACATGAAAAATGATTTTTTTTTTTTTTCTAAGATCGAGAAGGGAAAGTACCTGAATAGGTAGTAAGTTTTTCACTAAAAGAGTATCTAACCTTAATGCATTTACCTTCACAGCAATGAATATGAGATATACTCTGACTGTTACAGAAATAAAAACCAGCACAGGAAAAATTGTGTGTGATTGTGCAAAGTTGATATGAAGATTTTCACTTTTTACTTCACTTTTGCTCATCTTTTTTCAGATTTCTTTTCAGAAACACATTTTGATGTTCTATTTCTTTTTTATTTTGCTTTTCTCATTAAACCCTCTCCTTGCATTTTTTCTTCTCTGAAGAGGTTTTGAGAATATCTAACAGATGAAGCATCATATTTTATTTACTCTAGTACTGTCACAGCTTTTAGTCCAACTTTGAAGAATCTGATTACTAATATGTGACAGAATCCTTTTGTTGGAGTTCTACTGTAGCCCTTTTTTGTGACCAACAGCCTCATGTTACTGTACCTATTTCCAGTCATTTAATTCTTTCTTATGTTGCTTAAGAGGTTCTTGAAGAGCTCCGCCCCCTTCCTCCTCCTCCTCCTCCCTCCCTCCCTCCCTCCCTAACTCACTCGCTTGCTTACTTCTTCTCCTCCTCCAACATCATTGTATACCATTAGGCCTTTTTTTTTTTTGACTTTCCTGTGTACTGCTGTGTGCTTTGTCGCCCCTTCCTTAGGCTGCTTACTCATTATCCCCCCCCCTCCTCTCTCTCTCTCTCTCTCTCTCTCTCTCTCTCCTGATATTGTTTATGTATGAGATGAGACGTGTATATGAAGGTAAACAATAATATTGATTTTGAGTGATCCACTTGGTATCATGTGCTGAGTTCAGGATGGAAAGAGCATACCCAAAAAGGTAACTACAGACTGTGTATTTTTGCCATTGATAAGCTTTGTCAGTTGCTGAGAGTGAGTAGTTTTTGTAAAAAGATATCCATATGTATATTCTAAGTGGTTGAATGTGATATGGCATGTTGCTTTTTATCTTTTACTCCACTCTTGGTTATAAACTTAATGAAAGCTAGTGAATGCTTAGTATGAGATCATGGGAGCAGACTTTTTTTGTTGTTTAATTTTAATGAAAGGAAATAGAAATTCAGTGTGAGAGGAAGGGAGCAGAAATACTAGCTCCTAAATTTTTTGATGGCAACTGAAGTTTCATTACAAGAACAAGGGAGTGGAATAATGTGGTATAATGAATTATATACTAATGCATATGAAATAAATTACTTATGGATTAGGGAGCCATATATTGCCCAAAGAGGAGAAACAGTCTGAGCAAAAAGAGATGTAAATATTTTTGCACTTACGAGAGTGTTTATGTTAGGCATTCCTTTTCAGTTGAGAAAGCTTGACCTTGAAACTGAGCCCTGTTCCCCTATGTGTTTGGTGCTCCCTGGCAGCTATCATGCATAGGCCTGCCATTATGGCTTCAGAAAACAAATAAAGGAGTCTTAAGTTATACTCCTCCTGGAGCCACTGAGCTTGTGCTTTGAATAGCCTGTGATTACTCTAAAAAATCATAGATATTAAACAGTAAAGTTTTGTGAATTGGAGAATTGTAGAGTAATGATTCATATATTATGCTAGAATCATTGTATTCCAAGTAATTTACTCAGTTTATTCAGACTGTAGACCAAAAATATGTATTTTGATTCTTTTTGGTTGTGAAAAGCTTAAAGAAGAACAACTTGCACTTTACTGTGACCCAAAACTTTTTTGATGAACCTATGGGTTTTAGGTCGGGTTTTATTCTAGTTCCTATAACAAGTAGTTTCACCTGCACGATCAATTCAGTACCCTGAGCATGGGATAAGATATGACTTACTGGGGTAAGTCTCCTTTAGCCCTTGCATGAAATCCAGGATTGGACATATTGTCAGGTTTTCATAGGGTAGCAAGACTTGAGAAAAGGATTAATTGCTGCTCCTGTCCAGTCTTTCATTGATTTCATACATGCATACCCTATCTGTACAGGAGTGCTTATCTCTAGAATTCACTGTTTCTCTATTCCCCAAATTGAAGCTTAACCATTCTTTTTACATTATTGCTTCTTTCACTTCTTTCTTTGTAATGTCTTACTCTCCCCTATAATTGCTTTGCTATCTCCTGACCTCTAATCATTTTGTATCAAATGCCACATCTTCATTATTCTTTATCACTTTTACGAGCACTTCATATCATACGAACCTTATCTCTTGGTGCAGGTTGTCTCTAAGAAATTCTTGCTCTTTATATTAAACTTTCTTTTTATTTTATGGTTTCCTCCTACCAAATTAACATTGACTTTTTACAATTTTCTTTCATCATTTCATAAGATTTTCCATCATGTTTCTCCTTAGAACTTCAAATGCATTGTTTTTAATAATATTCCCAAATATTTAAATTTTCTGTTTTGGATATTTTAAACCCCACCACACATTTTACCCTCCTTTCATTACTATTTTGTGAAAGATTAAATTTTTCTTTTCAAACACCAGGAAATTTGTGCCAGCTTGAGGGGATAGTATTCTTAAACTGACCCTTGTGTAAACAGATACCATGTAACAAACCTGATCTCACAACCTTCACTCCATTGCATTCAAAATTTCCTGTACCTCTCACCCTTGTTTGGCAAGCACCAAACATATCTACCTATCAGTTATTTGAAAATTTACATCATCTTTCTACATGTGCTCTTTTATCTCCTCACATTTCATTAACCCATACAAACATGCATCTTATGTCAGAAACATTTGCAAATATGCTGCTTTCATCAGAAACCACATACAACTTTTTTAAGGGTCAGTATACTGCAGGGTTCATTAACTTTAACTGGTTAGGAGAAGAGCAGCTCCTTAAGATAGGTTTGTTATTACAGCTACCCTAACAATGAAAAGGAAAATTTGAATATAAAACAATAGATTATGACAGAATCTGGTGAGAATCAAGTTGAGAAAAACTAGGTAACAATTTTATCACAAAATTGAAGAAGGGTAGAATGTGATACATTATGATGCTTATGTGGGGCTGTTATGTGTGAATAGCTGACAAGTTAGAATTAGAATACTTTGCCCCAGTATAGATAAAAAAAAAATACCAGATGATCCTAATCACTGTCAGTGTTTTCATGCCTAATAATTTTTCAGAAGGGGGTTGGGTGGATGGATTTACTCCAGAGTCAGAGATGATGTCCTCTCCAGAAATAGAAGACCTAGAAGACATAACTATGGACACCAGCATTGGTCCAGAAGGCAAACCACCAGGCAGAATTAAACCAACCACTACAAAACATAAGTAAGTTTATGTCGTAAGGTTTGTATTTATTTGTTTATTTTTTTCTTATTTACCCCAGGACTAATATCCATGAAGAGTCCTGGTGTTACTCAGGACTTCTTTCTAAAGGCTTTTGTAGCCCAAGGCTGTGCTACCTCTGGGAGCAGTGAAATGTAAACTACTTAAGAATGAGTATTTCTTTGACAAGACTATACTCTCAAAAGATACAGCCTTATCAAAGGTGACTTTTCCCTTGCAATGTAACCTCTCCAAGGCAGAGCCCAGTAACACTTTGCCAGGTCTGGGAGCACTGAAGAATGTGTGAAAAGAGAGAATGTTATCCGGGAGGGCAGAAATGGATATGTTTGAAGGAATAGTAGTCCCAACAATATCCTTCATCTTTCTCATTCCCCACTATTTCATTCATACCCTCCTGCATAATTATTTTTCTTCTTCAAAACTTTTTATATACTTGTGTAATTGCTCTTTAGATAAAATTTTGAATATTAGTATGTAATACTTTCAGAGAGGAGCGAACAGTGAACACACTCTACCAAGAACTACAATTCCAGGAGCCAGATGCCTTGGCTGAAATGGATGAAGGAGCAGACATTACAGGTATTTTTCTCATCATTTTGATCTTTGATAATACCACTCTATGTAAAGAGGATTCTTCTTCTGAAAAAGAATCATTGATGCTGTGTAATGTCAGTGCTCACTTGAATTAGATGAATAGAGATACATTACCATTCTTTGCACCTGACTGTCATCATCATTCATGCAAGTGGAATCAGCTTATGTCCTGAATGCTGCCTAACCACTGGAAATCTCCTGTTCACAGTCTTGCTAGGCAAATTTCATTTCATAAACATGGTCTTTTATTGTGGAAACTTTAAGCTTATGATAAAGACCATTCTTATGATGTTAAAAAGAATTTTGGCAGTTGCCAGTTTGATTGAACAGGCATGTTTAATGGAAATTTGTAAAATCTGAGAATTTCCAGTTGCAGTTTATTGATATGTAATGGTTCAGAGAAGTTCTAAGATTTGAAACCAGTCTTTCTTGACAATAGCTAATAATGTATCTTGTGAGCAGTAGGTATGAGGTTTAAACTTAATTGTTATGTATGGCTTAGCTTGTTTCATTAGTGTGTAATTCTGGCTTAGCTTGTTTCATTAGTGTAGCTTAGCATTGATTGGTGTCTACAAATGAAGAGTTATCTGAAATAGTCAAATTTTATAAGGTGATACACTCATACACCTTTGTATACTCAAGGTATAGACTCCTACCTAGATATATTTGCAGATGATGCAATTGTTGTGAGGGAGGTGAAAAGTGTGAAGATTGCATCACCTTACAAGGGGACCTTGACAGACTCTAAAGTTGATCTGATGATTGATAAAGTTCAGCCCGAGTAAATGTAAAGGAATGTGTGTGGGTTGCTATGAAAGAAGACCTCAATATGATTAGCATCTAGTAGGAAGCAAGATGCAGGAACTTGTGTGTGAGAAAGACTTGGGAATTGACAGTGTACCTCTCTACTAGCAAATGTTAGAATAACCTTCAGTCTCATGGATAAGGAATTATTCAACAAGCTGTTCACAACTTACATAAGGCCAAAACTAGAGTATGTTTCTTAGATTTGGTCATTGCTCCTAAAGAAGCATTTAGGATTAATATAGAAGGTCCAGACAATAATGATTTAGTAGAGATAAGTTACAGGGAATGCCTGAAGGCCTTTGATATTCCTGCCTTGGAAGAGGGAAGATTGAGGAGTGGCCTAATCACAGTGAACAAGGGAAAGAAGTACTTTTATTGTACAAGAGTGGTTTCCACATATTTCAGCCTGAATTCTTTGCATAAACTGGTCAGTGTAAGCGGAGATGTCAAGGAATCCTGTATGAGATCTGTGTAACTCTTACAAGGTTATATATATTGCTGATGAAAAGTCTCAGTAATCACTCTTTTTCCTACATTCTCACTATTACCTGCACCAGTGATGTAGTGCCAGGATCAGTGAAGAATGGCCTTATTTGCTCCCATATACTCTTTAACTGTCATCTTTAGTGCACCAAACCCAGAGCAAATTAAGTGGACAAAGATATTGGCAATTGAAACAAAAAATGGCAAGAGTTGAGTGATGTACCATCATGGGGAAAAACTTGTGACTGGTTGAATTAGTGTTTCAGCACCTCATGATGCCATTTAATATTATTCAGGACATAGAGCATCTAGGAACTACAGAGAAAAATTTAATTTTCTCTTGGAGGAAAAAATGCAAAAAACATTTACAATCGGAGAGGCTTACCTAGCAGCCAGAGCAAATGATTGAACTTGCTCTTAATTAGGAAGAACCTTGAGAGTTTGTCTGATGCTATTCCAAATTAGTAAACAGTAAAGACAAAAAAAAAAGTATCATGGACTGCTGCACCAATATGTTGAACTTATTATCTGGCTCGCCTAACTAAGGAGGTGCATTGACATGTGCTATGGAGCTCAAAAGCAAGAAAGTTTGTGCTCTAAAACATAACCAGAAGAAAAAATTACAGATTCAGCATTACTGAAGTCTGGGACCACAGTTCATGAAGTCAGCAGGTCTGCACAATGGAATTTAAACTAGTGAATGATGAATTAGGATGTCATCTTATGATGAATTAGGGTGTCATCTTACCACACTTCACAAATGTGCCATGATGTCATAGATCTTGTTGCAGTGTTTTTTTTGGTCTTTGTGAACAAGCATTAGGTAGCCTTTTGGTTTAGCTAAGGGGATGAATCCTTATTGATACACCCAACTTTGTGGGTTGAAATGCTTCTTAAACCCCCTTTAAGCAAATATTTGGTTACAAATTATATAGATGTCTAGAATATATGCTGGATGAGAAGTTGGTGGTAATATTTCTGAGAAAGAAATAAATGCTGTTTAGCAAGGTGGGGGATGAGATGTTAATGTTAAAGGGTTTAGTGACCAAGTTGGTAATGCACAAGGGAATACCAGTAGAATCTGACAAAATAAGAACCATTAAACATCCATAGAGGTAGATTGTTCATGAAACTGGAGAAGTAAATCCAAGGTAAATCAGCATAATGTGAAAATTGAATCTATGATGCAAGAGCATCCGAATATAATATGCGTACCGCACAATGAGTTATGTATTGTTTTAATTTTCATTATGGTTTTATTATACACAGTTAACTATCTTGCTCACTTATCATGTCACCTACCACACCTACCATTTCTCTTGGTTTTTAAATACCTAACTGCCATACTGTATTTGGTATTTGTCATAGGTGTATCTATTACTTCATGTTTGTTAGGAGTTAATGATGGAAAATAATTATACCAAACCACCAATTGGATTGTTATGAAAATTATAGCCAAAAGAGTAACCAAAACTGCAAAAAATAGAATGTTTTTCTTGGTTGTACTTCCATGGGTAATGAAGGCCAACCAGTCTTATTAGAGTCTTATGATATCAAAACTAAGAATTGTTTCTAATGGGTTTTGTCGCAAATCCATCATATTCAAGGTAAGAAATGTGAATAGTACTAGACTTTCTGTAAATGAAGCCAGCATTTCTACACTAATGAATCTCTGATATTTTTGAGATAATGTTTATAGAACATAAGAGCTCATAGACTCTTTATCCTTTGATCACAGGTAGGAAGATTTTTTGATGTCATTATTGCATGCAAAAATGATTTGAAGCATTTATGGTCATGTTTTGACATTTTATATTTAGTAATTGCTGATGGTGCATTTTCATCTTTGGAATAAATTTATCCAGATTTAACAATACTATACAGAATTAATTTGATATGATTGATGAATTAATCTTGGGATTTTCAACATTTACCTGATTTGGAAATGTGACTAAATTTAGAATTCACTGTTATGCTAAATAATGTTACTGACTTAATGTAATATCAAAATTTTTGTATGACTGGGGAGAAAACCATGGTAGGGTTTGTCAGTGAATCAGTACATCAGTTTATTTAATTTTCATGCACATACATGTATCCGTATTGTTGACTTAGAATTTTATGATATTTTATCATATCAAAAGGATTGATAGATTGATGTGAATATTTATTTGTCAGAAATTATTTATGCCTGCATAACATTTTTACTTGTTACTGGACTCCACCTGCTTGTGGTTACACTGTGAGTGAGATGTTAGCTTTTGCAAGGCAGTATCGTTGTCAGTGGATAGAAAGAAGTAAAGTCTTGTGAGGGAGCTGTTCACTGTTATGAAGTCACTTTCCATACTCCTGATTAGCAAGCAACTTTGATGCAACAGGAGCCCCAGAAAAGGAATGCTTGGTTTTATAATGATAATTGATGTATTCTACACAGAGTATTGTTGAAGGGATATGATTCTTGGGTCTTGCATGCGAAGTAACAAAGGAGGGTGGATGTGCTGGGGAAAAAAAAAAAAAAATGCATGAAAACGGTATTTGGTGTAAGGTGAGTTAATCACATGAGAAATGATTGTGTAAGAGAAAGGTTTGATAATAAGTGGATATAACTGTGATAGCTGCTCTGGGTGTGCTGAAATGGTTCAGATGCAGGAAGAGAATGAATGAAGGCAGACTGACAGAGGAAGTGGAAGGAGAAAAGGGGTTGGGGAGACCAAGGAGATGGAAGTATGGATTGAAGGAGGCTTAATCTTATCAGAGGATTAAGGTTCAGAGCATGAACATGTGAGAAGCATGGCATACAATGATTTTACATGGATGTAGTTTATAGGAAGTGGCATGCTATTGACTGGCTGAACCAGGGTATATGAAGTCAATGTAAACCTTGGAATAGTTTATGGGACTTGGATTTGGTGCATTATGCAAGACATCTGTAGGGTAGCTGTACAGAAATGAAGCCATTGATCATCAGATCACAACATTAAGGAAGGAGAAGCAGTTATTTGTTTATGAAGATATGTATGTACAGCCATCCCTCTTATCATCAAGTCTTACAGAATGACATTTCACACTTGAAACAGTTTAGAAATAGGGAACAGATTCGTGTAACTTCCCATGACCCCTCATATTTACAACTGGTTTGAAAAGATAATGTTGATGGAGGTAGAGAAATGCTTGAGAGAAAAGTGCAGAAACATCCCCTTCTACATTCCACTTTATGAGCAGGTGTTCATGTACCTAGACATAACTCACCCTCATTAATGAAATAGATTCCTACGGTTAATGTGCGCTCATGTTTTCTAGAGGGCTTACAGATTCTTCATGTAGCTACAGGGAGCTTTATATAGAAAGGAGGAGGCTTAGCTTAAAGCTAGAGTTGGATATCTTTTTAGATGGCCTAGGCAGACTTATCTACTTTTCCTTAAAACGGTCACTGAATCAGGTAATTCAAGGGGGTGATGTTAACAACCTTAGTGCCCCTCCCTCTTCCCCTCAGTAATCTTCATTCCCTTATTTCACTCCACCACCACTTCAGGTCCATATCCCCTCATTTTCTAGTAAGTTTCTATTGTCAGAAATGTAGTCTTAACAGTTGTACAGTTGTGAGTCGTTGTTCATGAATGCAAAGGAACAGAAGAATATGGATGTGTTAGAAGTGAAATAACTGAGGATGACAATATGTGGTATGATGGTGAGTAAGTGCAGTATGTATGAGGGAGGTGACAAGGGTGTGCTGAATTGGTTCAGACATGTAGAAAAGATGAGCATAGGAGAATTGACCGTGGGGATCTACATGTCAGAAGTGAAGGGAGTAGGGTTATCCTTATGGTAAGGTTCTGCCAAAATGCAGGAATAGTGCATAGTTCTCAACATACATCTTGATGAATTAGGGTGTTTCTTTCTGCTTCCATGCTCATTACCTTTTCATTCCTTGGTTCATCGTGAAATGACTTCAGGCATAAATCAATTTTCTTTTAAATATTTCTTGATTTTTTTCATGCATGTTTCTTGTTTTTCCTGGTATTTGGTTGATATTCTTGCAGCTTTGTTGCATGGCTCTTGTTTAATTTTGTTTAATGTTCTTTTGGTACATCCCCTGATAGGCTTGCAGACTTAATTCTGTAACTCTGCTCATACCATATTAAGAGGCTTTTAGTCTTATAGTATTATCCTTTATCCCTTCAGTTTGTTGCCATGCATAGATTATGATGGATCCTTTTCCTCTTCTTTCTAGGCTGTAATGCCTTAGGTCATTCAGTCTCTTCATACATTCCCTACCCTTGAATTAGCTAGAATTAGCTTCTGAATTTCATCAGATTTGTTTTTATGTTTGGTTGGTGACCTTATGTCACTGCAGTATTCAGTTTTGATATATATGTATACACTAAACATTTTCATTATTAGTTTTCTGTCTCTTGATGTGGGAGTTCTCATTGCAGCACTAATTACTTGACTTGATGGTGCTGTCTTCTCAGTGTCTCTATGAATTCTGGTTGTTTAGGATGACCTGTAGACCTCTGATTTTTATTTCAAAATTTGCTTTCCCATCTGGGCCTTTTTACAGTCTCATCAGTGGATCGGTAATTGTTCCATGACTTATTTACTCAGATTCATATTGGTTAAATGGTTTTGACTTACGGAGAGCATGAGTGAGGAAAGGATGATTAAGAGGGTATACATATTGGAAGTGAAGGAAATGAGGAAGAGGAGAAAACCTAGGGGAGAGGTGGAAGGATGGAGTGAAAGATGCTTTGAGAAGTTGGGGCCTGAGCATACAAGAGGATGTGAGCTATGCATGGGATACAGTGAATTGGAGTGATATGGTATATGGGGAACAACAAGCTGTCAGTGACCTGAACCAGGGCATGTGAAGCAACCAGGGTAGACCATTGAAAGATCTCTGAGGTGTGGGATTTTTAGGGCATTATGTGTGACAGCTTGAGAGTGGATGTGAGCAAATCAAGCTGTTTTTTGTTCTTGGTGCTACCTTGCTAACTTGAGAAATAGTGAACAAGTATGAAATAAAGGATGATATAGAAGTAATAATGATAATAATAATAATGATAATAATAGCAATGATAATAATAATAATGATGGGAGCGGGAGGCTAGAAATCCTCTCCTCCAGTTTCTGCTTTTCCAAAAAAGGAACAGAGAAGGGGCCACGTGAGAATTTTCCCTCAAAGGCTCAGTCCTCTGTTCTTAACGCTACCTCGCTAACGTGGGAAAAGGCGAATATGTATGAAAAA
>JAYMFT010217940.1:0-10000 GCA_038088735.1 Panulirus argus
TTTTTTTTTTTTTTTTTTTTTTTTTTTTTTTTTTTTTAAGACTGGGTTACGAGAGTCCGGGCTTGGGGCCGAGTGTATGGGCATGCTGTCAGTGGCCCGCTCGGAATCATGTGTTTGAGATGGTGATATATCGTATGCGTACACTTGGGGGATTATTGTTTAGGGAGAAGTCTGTTGGGTTATTTGTCTTCAGTGTAGTTTTTAGCTCACTCAATCCGTTTCATATTACCTTTTCGGATCTTTCTCATCTCCTAGTAGTCGTCTGTAAAAATACCCTTTGTTTTGAATGGGCTAATGGAGTTTGTGGTTCTGGATTTGCGTTTTGCATATGACAAAAGTATTTTGGGTTATATATTATTTCATTGATGGCTTTTTCCTGAGTTTTATATGACATTTTTTGTGTATGGGTCAGTGTCCCATAATTCACTTTATAGGTTTTCTTTCCTTTGCTGGGTGAGCTGTGGCCTCTATAGTAGTTCTGCAACAATTTTCTTTCGCCACCCGTAGTGCTAGTCTTTCTCGTTCTAACCGAGACCTTGTGTGCTTTCTTCTCACTTGCAACCATCAAAAACAACAATGGGATGCACAGTGAAAAAGTTAAGTGTTTCGTGGACAGGTACCTTACGAAACGTACCAGACCAGTATGGCTGTGGCAGCTTTGTAGTCCTAAAGACTGCGGCTTCCAACAGCTTGGTCGACCAGCGATCCAGTCCAACAGCCTTGAGCCCACCTTGGGATGTAAGGGTGAAGATCTCCGAACACTGCACCAGGTCTCTCTCTCTCTCTCTCGCTCTCTCTAAGCTAGGTTAGGAGTTTAGGGGTACAAAGCTGAGCCAGCCTAGCAGAACGTTTGGGAAGGACAAACCTTAAGGTGATCAGCTTCTTGTCAGTCACCGTCGCATTTCTTTCGAGACCAGCTCACGACTACTGAGGAAGGAATTGACACCGGCTTACCTCCGAAGGAATGATAAAGGGACAGAAAACACTTTACAGATCTCAACTGAGCAGAGCATGTTAACTCCCCATGACAACTCCAAAACACGAAAATTCATGTGTGCCAGCATGCTGGGATGTAAATCAGTCAACGCAAACAAAATATCCCTTTGTTAGTGGCTACTTGACGTAGTCTAATACAGTCTTTGCAGTCATCCCAGACGCGCGCACTGAAGGTGTGAATAGTAAGATTGGGATCCTAAATTGCATCCCAAATAGATGTAGGAACATGTCAACGAGTTGGACTGAATATACAGAGATTTTCTTATAACACCTGAGCTCCAAAATTCCCCAAATGATATGATGATGTATTACTTGTTGCCAAGGTTGAAGACCCAAACCTGGCCATTTCACTAAATTTTAAGCCACTAGATGTGGAACCGGAAGAATATACGGAACAAATGAGAAGCAGAAACCTGGTAAAGCAACTTATAAATTGGGAACGGCTGAAATCACTGAGGCTATACCCTCTCCCTGGCTGGAGTCCAGACGGGAGAAGTATATCATCGCCTGTGTCTGGAAATCCTAGAGGGCTTGGTCCCCCAGCTTATACACGTAGATAACTCCTTGCTGGCACAACCGGCGTGGAAGACTGTGTAATGCTACTACTGAAATCTGTGGGTGCGATATGCTCAAAAAGAGGAATCTGTGGGTGCGATATGCTCAAAAAGAGGACTTACCTTAAAGATTCGGGGCCCCACGCTCGTCAGCAGCTTGCCAGCAATCACCGGAAACGCCATGTAATGCGCAGTGGAGAAGTTTAAGAGTTCCCTGGGCAAGTGTTTACAAAGTGTCCCACACTAGTCAGGCTATTAAGGCTACATGGGCCTACGGGCTATGGCCTCCAACAACTTGGTCGACCAACAACCCAACTCAGCAGTCTGGGCTCAACCCGGACTGTTGGGGTAGAAGCCTTCCTAAGATCTCATCAGGTATTCCCTGGAAACCCAGCCTCAAACATAATCGTCTTACGGGACTCGAACTTGTACATAAGATTAAAACGGGTAGGAAACAACTTTGTAGCTGTAAATCCCAGCGTAAGCAGCTCGGATGAACAGATGCAGAAAAGAGAACTATTTAGATCGTGACGAATTCCCACTCATTCAGCAAATAATATAACCAGATGGAAGAAACAGCTCACGTTATCTACTTTCTATTGCAAACAAAGTAGACTTACTGCTGGTGTTAGCAGGCAGTCGAGGTAGAAAACCCTCGAATGAGGGTAGCCTCCTTACTTCTTAAGTCTTACCCCAACCATAAGTAGGTAACCTGGACATGGGCAACGAGCCGTCTGTTATCTGTCTTTCCGATGTACTCAGTGACGTCATCGTCCCAGGCACTCGTTAATTATGATCACAACCCACTGGAGTGGATGCTAAAGCCGCCACGCAAAGCACACGCCACCTTGTAGGTGAATTATGGTTCTAATGGTTAACGGATAAAATGGCAAGATGGGATCACTGAGAGGTGTGCGGCACAGTTAGCTACCCAGTTGCGTGCTAAAACGCCAGAGTGGATTTTTGAGTGCATGACCCAACAAAAGCATTTCAAAATTGTTAACTTGGTTACCAGTGAGAAGGTGCGAAAGGTATTGAGTAGAACGAGAAGTATGTGCCCAGTCAAGGAGGTAGAAACGAGTTGCAGACTTGAAAGAAAACGCAACTGAGCTCAGCCAACAGAGAAAGGGAAAAATCCCTCTCAAAACGAACAGACCAGCAGATCTTAAACACAGAAGGTCACATGAGATTTTGGAAAAAGAAGAAAACGCCATTAATAAAACAAGAAAATATATGTAAATTTTATTCATATGTAAAACGCATGTCGAGGACCTTCAACTCCATTGGCCCACAAAGAACAGAAAAGGGCACATACACATATGATTACCGCGATAAAATTAAGACACGAATAAAGCACTGTGAATCGGTGTCCATTGAGCCAAATATGAACCTTAAAGATAAACGACCCAACCGATTTCTTCCTAAACAGTAATCTGTCCGTGTTACGTATGACAAATCTCACTACCTCTTCACGGGGTTTCTAGAGGGGCCATTGAGAGCATGCCCTTGCACTCTTCCCCTGAACCAAACACTTGAAATTCTCTCTTTAATAATGAATGCAAAATAGCACTTACACAAGCTCAGGGTATCATCCGGACGAAATGATTGGCCGCTGGCATCATTCTCGAGAGTTTGAAACAAAGTGTATCGCCCCACTCTATAAAGAAGGAAGCAAAGGATCACATAAAACTGCCCTGCCTACACATAGAAAATCTTTCTTATTGGCATGACAGTGATGAGCACAAAAATGAAAGCACAGTAAACATAAGGAGCATAAAACTTTTCAACACTGTCTGCAATCATCAGTAACAGTATGAGATGCGTAGTGGAGAAATTTCAGAAGGCTCTGGATAAGTATTTACGTAGTGAACCTGACTAGCCAGGTTGTGGTGCTAACGTTAGTTGTACGGGCCACGGTCTCCAACAACTTTGGTCGACCAAAACGACCCAACTCGACAACTTGGACAGAAACCAAGCTGTCCGGTTAGAAAGCCACGGCAGGTAAACTGACACCGCACATTGTGCGAAATGATATGGGAGTTGTTTGTTGGAATGGAGTAATGCAGACGACCGTTGTGTGAGGGCAGGAAGACCTTGTCTCTCACTTCACCATTATCATCAAAATGTACAGAGGATGGACAACAAACAAAATGCTGATGTCATGCATACAAATATAGCTAAAAATGTATGATAAATGTCATCATGGTGTCGTAGGTCATGAAAGACGAAAAATGGGAATGACCGGTAAAATTAGAAGATGGGGTATTCAACTTGTTTACTAACAGGTCACAAGTTACTGTGCAAATCAGGCTATGTATCCAGGGTCTCCGTGTTTAAACTTCACTCCCCTAAGGTAGTATATTGGCACCCATTTTGTTTCCTCTCTTTCATTTCTAGCATTGACGTAAACGTCATATTTTTTCACATCAGTCTTTACATTTGATGCTAGAATAGGTATTACAGAACTCTTAAGTAGAAGGCACTGAGAAACTGCAAACTTGCATAAAGAGTCTTCCACTTAGCCACAGAAAACATGCTTTCTAGCGGAGATTAGTTCCAGCTCCGGTTTGGGGAGAAGGAATGAAAAGTAAAAGCCGCACAGAATACCGGACGGGCACGGACACCGACCGGCTAATAACGAGTGGACATCGTGGACGACCATGGAGTAATATTGCATAAGAGCACACCTTCAGCGAGCAAAACAAGGCAACAATGGACCCCTCCAAAATGAAGTTAGGATGGATCTTACTAACTTACACTTCAAGACAAAAGGGGGGCGGGGAGTGATCACGCTTACCCATACGCTGATATTTTAACGATTAGAGTACTAATTTATGAACGTTATTTAAGGTGGGCGAAATGGCAGAGTTAGAAAGCGTGCCAAGATCTTGCACGGCCCATATTGACACGATAAAGGATCAGAATTGATGGGTAAAGAAAAAATTGTGGTTTTCCTTTGGAGCGTACACGAGAGAAGTGTATCATTGTTTACAATAGGAGACTCCCAGAAGGAATGGTTACAGACTTAAAGAAAATAAATCCCTATTGGCACGACAGGCGGAAGATTAGGTGAAAATATTACCCATAAGTCGAAAGGTGCGATGTGCACAAGAAGAGAAAATACCTCAGACATTCGGGGCACAAGACTTTTCATATTCAGCACATTGCCTACAGCCATCGGAAACGCTATGGGATACACAGGAAGAGAAATTCAAGAAGGCCCTGGATAAGCACAGTACAAAGTTTACTAGACCGGCCAGACTGTGGTGGTTACGATCTAAGTGGACTTTGATGGATGGATCAGCCTCTCCCCGTTTCCATCAACAGCGGTGTCCCTCAGGGTTCTGTCTTGTCCCCAACATCTTTTATCGTTTGTATTAACGATTTTCTTTCTTTTACAAATGACCAAATGCACTCAAATGCTGGTGTCTCAACACTTCCTTCACATCCTTCAGAACTGCACCTCCTTCTATCACTCGATCTACATCTCGCCTCGACACGCAACTTTCTCAATAACTCTAACTTGTGCTGGATATCTCAGTGGGGTAGATTAAGTGTAAGTTTAATGCCTCCAAGACCTAGGTATTGCCTGTCTCATATCGAAAATTCCTCACAGCTTTCCTGTCTGCCTTGACGGATTTGTAATTCCACATCTTTGACTCAGTGAACATACTTTGTATTACTGTAATATCCACGCTATCTTGGAAACTCCCCATTGCGGGAATAGCTAAGTCTGCCTCATAGAAACTGGGAGTCCTGTTTAGATGTCGAAATTTCTTTTCTTTGTCTTCCGAACAGTCGCTCCGTTTATTCAAAGGATTGATCCGTCCTTGTATGGAGTACTGCTTTCACATATGGGCTGTTTCGAGCTCTGCATCCTTACTTGAGCGAGTCAAAAGCGGTCCAACTTATCAACTCTCCCAGTCTGTAGGGTCTGTTTGGGCTTCAGGGCTGCGGCTCCCAACAGCTTGTACGACCAACGAACCAGCCCATCTGGGCCCGGACTTTGGGGTGAAGACCTCCGAAGGAACCACGAGGTATCCACGAGGTAACTTAAAAGCATGATGGCCTCCGCCGCTCTGTTGGTTCACTTTCCCTCTTCTCTAGGTATTACTTTGGTTTTTGCTCCCGAGAAATGGCTGCTTTTGCTCCCCCACCACTAGCTAGACCACGCGATACTCTGCAGGCTATTGCGTTACATGATTATTTTATAGCCGTTGGCAATTTAAGGGTGGGCCGTCTTGATAACTGCGTTTTTCCTTGCTCATGGAAGATTTGGAACTCTACCTTCTCATGTCTTTTCCATTGACTGTAACCCGACACTTTTTAAAAGACAGGTTTTTCACATCCCAAAATTCGTAAATACTTTTCCTTGCCTCTTATTTTTCCCTTTCATTATCCTCTTTATATTTTGATTAAGGTCCAACCTTGAGCTAGACTTTTGTCTGTGACTGGAGTCTCCAACGTAAAAAGAAAGAAAAAAAAGTGGGGGGGGGGGGGTAGGCCGCAGTCTCAAACAGCTCGGTCTACCAACAAACTAACTTAGCTTCTAGGCCTCAGCCTGAGCTTTAGGGGTAGACCTTCAAAGACAGCTCCACGTAGCTCCCTAGTTTATTCCACTCCGTCCGTATTTTTACGCATGTCACCTATTTTCTTTGCTTGTACCACCGTCCTCTTGATACCATAGCTATTACAGTTACCAAGAGCAGTCACCGCAGTCGCTACCGTCCATCCCGTTCTCAGTCATTTAATACTTACGAAGTTGTTATTGTTAACCATTTTTGTCCTCCCATGAACCCACTTGATCACTTCCCCGCTTGTCAATTGGCCACGGCTGCTGAAACCAAAAAGGGCAATAAGTAGAATAAGAGAAAAGTTAGTGAACATCGGGGGTCCAGTATTGTTAAATACATTGCCTATATCTATCGGCAACATTGTGGCCTGTATATCGGACAGAACTGAAAAGGGCATTGGCAAGTAACTACAAAATTCATCAGATAAGAGAGGTTGTGGTGTATGCATAGGCCTACGTGCCGCGGCCTCCAACAGGCGACCTACAACAAAGGAGAAGCATGGCAGCGTAGTCCCTGTACGAGCTGCTGCCGAATAGGATTTTTTGAAGAAATAAGATACATGCCTTTTAATCACACCATTTCTTCTGCAATCATTATTCGAAATTATCCGTAAGAAGGCAGCAGCTTCTAAGTACTATCGTACTCCCCTTCCTTAGTCATCCAAGTACCAGGTGTAATGACTTTTCATGCCAGTTACTTCGTTCCTTAGCAGCAACGACTCTCCAACCAGTCTCCGTGCATGTGCTCATGTGCTTTGCTTTTACAGTATTTGATTGGCCTACCCTTTAGATTAAGGAATTCATATTCATAATCTACTGTTTGATGAAATGGCTTGGACCTCCTGTTCCTCTGTGGCTTAGCTTGCGTGAGAGTAAACATTACATTTGTATAAAGGGAGGAATATTGCTGTCCTTGTGCCTCCCTCCTCGTCAAGATATAGCCCAAATAAATAATTAGAATGATGGTACCCCGTGGTCTCAGCCTGCCTCCCTGGCTCGTAGTCTCCGGCACGGGCCGGGATGAGCAGGAGGGGAGGAAGGGAGGGAGTACTGAGCCAGGGTATGGGCCTGGAAGTAATGGATCTCTTCTATAGAACATAAGCATTATCACGGTCACCGTGATAGAATAGAGCTTCAGATAAGGAAGGAATACGTCATGTTTACTATTTGAAGGGGGCAGGGCTAAGAGAGTTGTGGCTACAGCTGATGACGAGGCTATTGATTTTTTACAAGGGGTAGGAGCCAAGCCCCAGCACCGTTACTCTCGGCACTCTCCTTTCCCTCCCATCCATTCTCTCTCTCTCTCTCTCTCTCTCTCTCTCTCTCTCTCTCTCTCTCTCCTTTTTTCCATCTTTGGTCATGCCCCTCCTTTTCTCTGTTCCGGACTCCATTCCATGCCTACCCAGCATGTCTCTATTCTCTGTCCCCTTTCCAGTGTTGAGATTATCTGTGGCTTTTACTGGGTCAAACGGAGCACCCTTTTTTCTAACATTTGGGAAATCGCATCTCCAGGCCATGTTAGGGTGGCTTTGATTCGGCAAAACGTCACTTCCATATTTGCGCTCATTTCGAAAGATAATTGACTACGCTGCCGCCGTTTTCTGTACCACAGTGTGTATAATATATTTTTCTTTTTAGTGTGCTGCTGTTTCATTTGTATTTCGTTATTGTTCTTCCTTTAATTTCATGTTTTGTCCTTTGAGTGTTTTATCCCCACAACTCTGGAAGAACTTTTCACTTTTTGTACATCAATAGTTTGTTCAACAAAATTAAAAGTTGTGATTAGGTCACCCCTCACCCTTCTCTCTTCCAAGTAGGACAAATTTAAGCCTTCTATCCTTTCCCTGTAACTAACCTATCTTAATTCTTGTACCATCTTTGTTTCTTTCCAGTAAACCTCTTCCATTGCTTATTTTTAATGTATGGGGAGGAAGTTTTACACTTGTGGGACCCCACTTCATGAACATTCTTTACTGTCATAGTTTTTTTGTTTGTGCGATGTTTACGTTAACCATCACTTCATTCAATTTGTTCAGTTCATTCACCACTCTTGTACTATGAAAGTGCTTATTAACATCCTGTTAATAAGTTTCTTGTTTAATTTCATGGTATATCTCTGGTTGCTCTATTTCCACTTTTCTCAAAGAACTGTTCCCTGTCCATTTCATTGATCTGCTTTTGTTTAAAATGTAAAGGTTGTGATCAGGTCACCCCTCACTCCTTTCTCTTCCAAGATGGTCACATATAAAGCCTTTAGCCTTTCCCTTTAAGTTGAGAAGTATATTCTAGTTGGTCTTATGTAGGATGTAAACAGCATGCTAAATATTTCCTTATCCATATATTAGAAAGCTATCTTGATAATTGCCAGAAGACAGTTTGTCTCTGTTTTCCTTATCTGGGACTGGTTAGGGATGATGTTGACTCCCAGGTCTGTATAACAAAATCCTGAAGCGTATTTCATGCTAGATAATGATCATATTGAGGTTTTTTTGCATTTTGTCCCTTCCTCATTACTTTACATTTGCTTGGGATGAATTTCATCAACCATGTATCAGATCAACTTCAGAGTCTGTTTAGGTCCCCAAGTAAGCTTATGTAATTCTCCTCGCTTTTCACTACCCTTATGGCTTTTGCATCACCTGCAAACATAATCAGGTAGGAGTTCATACCTTCTGGCAGGTCATTGATATTGATCAGGAAGAGTAATGGCCCCAAAACAGAACCCTGGGGCTCTCACATCCACCCGTTTGGAGAATTGAACAGTATTTCAAGAGGTCTGTGTAATGTATGCACACACATCTGCACAAAAGGTGAAATTTCATCAGGACCAGGAGCCTTGTATGAGTCAAGACCTTTGATATTCTGTTAATGGCTTTTTTAGATATCTCAGTGATTTCTGAACCCTCCTTCCCATCCCATCTCATTAGTGATAGGGCTGGAGCATCTTCCACTGTGAAAACAGTTTTGAGCCTGTTTCTCAGTTTCTCACGTATCCTGACAACGTCCTTAACTGTTTTCCCTCTTGATTCCCCCAGTCTGATTAGCTGTGCTTTAATTGACAATCTACTTCTGATGAATTTATGGTAAAGCTTTGGATTTTCACCTACCTTATCCAAAATACTTTTTTCAAAATTTCTCTTGTTACTCCTTTTTTATTATGCTATACTTGCAGATTGTGTTTGTTTGAGTATGTGTATGGTTGCTTACTATCTGTATAGTATGGGGAGAGTGTTTTACACTTGTGTTACCCCGTCTCTTAACCTTGTACATAAGTACCATTTATTAACTCCTCTGCACACACACACACACACACACACACACACACACACACACACACACACGAGAGAGAGAGAGAGAGAGAGAGAGAGAGAGAGAGGGAGAGAGAGACGCAGATAATAAGGCACATATCAGACCGCTGTGCAAGGTGTCAGCAACAATATTCACGAGACCATTTCGTCATCTGTGAGATCGATGTGCTGTGGGGTACGGCGCGTCCTGCAGACTCCCAGGGAAGGGGAAGTGGCGGGGCGGGTGGGCAGCTGCTGCCTCATGCAGCGCCCACCAGCCGGGGGTGGGCCATATGGTGGACCGAGAGAGAGGAGGAAGTGGTGGTCCACATTTCATCGTTAGTGTGGAATCAATATCCCCGCCTCGCTGTGCTGATTACAACAATCGGTAATGTAAGGCTCCGTCTGTCTGGCTGGTGTCAATACAGGAGGACGATTATGTCTCTAATATCATTAAGATATCTTCTATCATGCTATGCCCTACATAGGATAGCAGTGATAGGAAAATTGGTTATCTGCAAGAAGTGATGAGAGATGTTTCATGTGAAGTGATAAAAGAAACGTCTTTGCACAAACCATCCGTATTTTAT
>JAYMFT010217951.1:0-11401 GCA_038088735.1 Panulirus argus
AGAGAGAGAGAGAGAGAGAGAGAGAGAGAGAGAGAGAGAGAGAGAGAGAGAGAGAGAGAGAGACTCAAAATGAGAGATATGACGGTGTTGCTGGGTTGAGGAGGGTGTAGGCAGCGTTGGGGCTGGACAGGGCAACTCCAGCGAGAAAAATATCTAACCGGTGCAGTGGACCTGAGGAAGGCGTCCCCCATGAGGCAGAATGTGTGGGGAGGGAATTCTCCACTCGTGTGGCCCCATCTTTTAAACTTTTATTCTGTCTTGTTGGAAGCGGGGGGAGGGGGGAGAGAGGGGGGGGGGGTTAGAGTCCTTTCCCTCCTGGTTAGGGCCAACTGATGAGGTGTCAGGGCGGGGAACCACACGTCTGGCGGTACAGTCAAGGTGTCACACGGAAACCGCTTCCTGTCTACATCTGAAGTGGGTGGACGAGGTAGGAGCAGGTGGAGTGCCTGAAGGCAGATCCAGTGGTGAAAAGTATGAAAAAAGGTACTAATTGAAATTTATTGAATACAAAAAATATGCACCAACTTTAAACCTTACTTCGTCTTATTAAGATATGAAAATAAAGAAAACATGAATGGAAGTGATTAATGTAAAAAAAAATAAACTGAAAATTTATATGAAAAAACTTACTACTCCTATAAATATAACACAAAAAGTTATTCATTATAAAGAATTAATAGTAAAGGTATCCATTCTCCAGACCACCGGCTTCCTGCAGACAGACGGAGAGCTTCCCTGCGTTACCGTGATTTGTGGGACATTTATCATTTACAAGTTATTTATCCCACACTATCACTCTCCACGGGTCTATCGGACCCAAACACCCTAAAACACAAGAAGGACGAGCGGCACAGAGTGACGTACCTGACTTCGGCAATGTCTGAACGAGAACTGAAGGTAGAGGGGCCCACGTGGTCGTGCGCATTTGTGAACCCCGTAAAACAAACAAATTTCGATAAGTGTCGGATCTGACACACTTAAGGATAGTGTTTTAGGGCTAATAAGCCAGATACCCGTTCATTTACCAGGCCGAAGGGGAGGATGAACACCTGGGTTTAGTGTGGGCCGACTGCCGAGCGCAGGATTCAAACCCATGCTGGTCCACATTAATTCATAGTCAATAACGCTTACCACTATAGCAAAGAGGCCTGCATGAGTTTGTGAGCGCTTTACAGATTAACCCAATCTCCTCTTTATTTTTTTTTCTAATGATGGTGATGATTAGTGTTGTCGTGTGGTGCCTGTAGATCATCATGGACCGCCAGGCCAACCGCCGGGCCAAGACAACTAACGCGGCAACATAACAACAAATCTGAGGCCGTTCCACTGTCGCTTGCCTCACAGGCTGTAACAATTATTGCCATCACCCTCGTGACGCTTCGCTGTGGTAAGGAGCCTCACTGACAACCACGGAGACCGTCGTCAGCGAAGCAGACACGGCAACATGGGGGATAATAAAGGCTGTGTGGGTAGGGTTGCCAGACTAACGAACGCAGTGATATATATCAATAGCCATGTGGACTGCAGCAGCTGGGGTGGCATAAATTAGCCGTCCGGGCCGTCAGCTGACTCCCCTGTTCCCCCGACCCCCGGCAGAACACGTGTCGCCTCCCCTGCTACCCCTAGCACGGGCGGCCATGTGCTTCCCTGTGTTGAGAGCACGGCGTTTCTTTGTACGTTTTACGATGTGTCTGTTCGTAGTATCGCTATAAAGATACTTCTGCCTCTCCTCTACGCCCAGAATTCGCAGGTAGGGAAGTCATAAATAAGGCCCCTTCTCGCGTTGCCAGCGAGCGAAAGAGTTAAATTGATAATGAAAGTCCCGGGCGGCAGCGCGGCACGCGCCGCACCGTGGGAACCGGGCGGTCGCACCCACTCGCACACGTCCGCGTCTTCTAATGACCTCAGTGGGCGGAAAACTCGTGATTAGTTTGGGTAAGTGAAGATGTGTCGCGTGATAGCCCGCCGTCCCCTCCTGCCCCCAGACACTTTTATAGCACTTGTCACACTCATTCCAAGTGCGCTCCACCGGCCGGCAGCCCAGCGTTCATTCTCCTTTATAACGATTTATTTAGTAAAAGATAATTTAACATAACTTTGTACAGCCTTGTGGAATAATCTAACTCGAGAAATCACTGCTTTGATCTAAGGGGTCAAGGGTCGACGGAGAGAAACGTATCATGCAAATGGCGTTGGTCAAGACACTAGACTCCCGACCCAGGACCGTGCGAGCGTATGATGTCGTCTGTACCGCAGTACAGGCGCTGAACGCAGCTCGGTCCTCATGTCTCCCTCATGACCAGGAGCTCCATATTGTGCTGCTCACCCGAGCAATGGGTGCCATGGATGCCATTCAGGAGAGACATGGTTAGATTATAAGCTTTAATTGCTTCCAGTGTCGAGGGAACAGTGAAATTATCTCCTAACTTAATTGCTTCCAGTGTCGAGGGAACAGTGAAATTATCTCCTAACTTGGCCTCGTGCTTAATGATGATCACAATGAACGTATGATTTTGTGAGTACAGGAGGGGAGTTCCGCACTCGTGGTGCCCCATTTCTGACAGCGATCGACTGTGTCAACAGATGATCATGATCAGCTTGCGATCGCTCCAACGACTGATGGTGTTGTACAGATCACGTCTGCAACGGAGTGAGATAAATTATGTGTTACCCTCAGCCAGATACTGAAAGGATTACAAGTGGCAGCTGAGTGAACAAGTCCATCACGTGTGCTGCCTACAGCCGATAACGCTGCCATCATAGCAGTGACAGAGGTCCACTACTAACGAGGTCAATATAGGAAACGTCTGGGAGGAGACAAGAAAGTCTACAGTTACCATCACCACAATAAACGTTTGAAAGGAAACAGTCGTCTTAGATAAATTTGATACAGAGAAAATAAGAATGAGACAAAAAAAAAAAAAAGATAACGTTTGTGAAACACTTGTCTCCTGCACATGGTTTTATATCCGCATACTGAATGTCGCCTTGTAACCATAACCTTTGACTCCCTACTTTTATCACTCGATTTGAAGACTGACCTTTATTGCAGTATTTGTGGTATAGATTTGGTGTGGTCCACATTCATTACCCTAGTCTGCAAACACCGCACACCCAAGACAGGACGCAGCAGGAGGCGTGAAAAACGTTATAGTGGAGAGAAGGGCGAACGCAGATGAAAACGGTGGTACAAGCTAATGGAGTGGGATAGGGGTGCCTGCGGTTAGTGAATTATAACAAGAGTTGAGTGGAAAAGGGAAAACCTACAGCCATCGAATTCGTCAAAACAAACGTCTGACTCGACATTGTAACCTGCAGATCATAAAGTTATTCAGCAAACGTCTTATTGGAGAGATTTGGGAACCATGTGACACAGAGACGAGAGGAGAGCCGCATGCGGATCATGAACATACAAATGGAGGGAAGTCCACGGAAGGACAGAAGACTTCCAGCGAGAGGTTAAATCAATATAACTGTAGTAATATTCTCTAGGTCATATTACATCCCATCCGGAGGAAGACGAACTGCAGCCGGGTAGTTTTCAAAGACGTTGCAGGAACCAGGAGAGGCACCTTCCTCCCGCCGCGCCGGAACCAGCCACGCGTGGTGGCACGCGGGAAGCGCCGACAAACAGCCTAGCAGTTGACCGGCAGAGAAGTTGTGCCGTAGAGGACGGCGTATTACTCAACTCTCACGCTGGAGAAAATTCTGAAATCATATAACGAACCGCACACACACACACACACACACACATGCACACACAAACATATATATATATATATATATATATATATATATATATATATAATGTTTGTTTGTGTGTGTGTGTGATTCCTATTTTCTTTTACTTATTCACTTACCTGTAAGCAAAGAACAGAGAAGGGTAAACAGTCTACCCCAAGTTAAAGGACGTCATACCCCTTGTGTGTTGTTTACACTTAGTATTGTACATGTGATCAAGCTAGTTTATGAATGCCATAACAAGAGCAGCTGTCGCGGAACGAGACGTGGCGGACAACGGGGATAAATGGAATGAGTCGGGAAGGATGATATGGATGGGAGGAAGAGGTGCTCAATGGGGATGGGAATGGACAGGCAACAAAGATGAGTTGTTCGAGGCAGATTACGACGCCCGGGTTAAACATATTCGAACCCTACCACGGACAGGATCACCCCGGCACCCAACTGAATGATGCTAGCTAGAGTTGGGCTTGGGGTAATGACCTGACCAGCCTACAACATGGGCTGAAGACCAGACCAATAGCAATTACAACACCTAGTAATCTACTGATCTTACTTTCTCCATACACGTTCTACTTTTCACGTTTAATGTGTTGGAAAATGTTTCTACTTGTGCTTATCTGAACTCGACTCTTTGCTTTAAGGAGGTCTGTTAGTTCCTTTCTAATTACAATTTTGAGGCTTCTGACTGTCGACCCAATGTTGCTCTCTAAAACTTCTTTACTAGGTGAAAATTTGACTAAAAAATCAACTTTGTCGCGATCACGGAGGCCTACATGAAAGGGAATCCATAACAATTTGATGTAAATCCCTTGACCAGCAATCTTTGAATATTTGTATCTGGCTTTAAAGACCAACATACTACATTCTGATCTCAAGGTGTTAAGTGCAAGTAGCAAAGATAAAGAATCAGAGATAATTAAACTGAATGTGGCAGTGATTTACGCCAGCTCAAAAGCGAGAATGGCGAACAATTCAGCTTGTAGGGTAGATACCCAATTGTTTATTCTAACGTTTATATCTCATCTACTACTACTGAGCTGGATCAAAATGATAACACTACCTGCCCTCCCAGTAGCAGAGTCGCGAGAACCGTCAGTACAGATGCACTGGGCTATGTTACTGTCAGTCTGGAGTTTCTGTATATGTTCAAGACCACTGGTTTTGGCTAAGTGTTGAAGGAGAAGATTGTAAGTAATTAGTTTCTTACGTGGATAAGTAGGCGTAGTGATGTCAAAGGAAGTCATTTCCCATAAAGGTAGGAAAAATGCTGCTGAATCCTAATTCTATACAAATTATGTACTTCAAACATTGTCATGTGATTTGCTTTATTTGGATCCATTTAGATTCACTTGTGCCATGTCGTATATGGTTTAACAATTCTTTGGAGACAACTCTGAATCACCACGTAGAAAAGTTTCGGTTTTATCATAAGACTGATTTGAAGTATTCTGTCTTCAATGCTGGAATACCTAGTTCTTTCCATTCCATATGTTGAGTATTTTAGTGGTCTTCTGGCAACCAAATAGGGATTTTAAGGCTTCATTTTGCATTTCATAATTCTGTTGATACCTTTGCTGTTATGCTGGACTAAAGCTGGTGCATGGTAATCTATTAGAGACACAAAATAAGTTAAGTACATCATCTTAATTCTAATATTTGCACCATAACTAGGATTATACCCTGCAACAGCTGTTAGAGCTCTGACTCTATCAAACACTGCTGATTAGTTTTTGAACACCAGCTGTAGTAGATGAGACTGAGACACCATGATATCTGAAGGAAGAGACATAGTCAATGGGTTTTTCATAAGTTTTCAGTATAGATAGTCCGCTCCTACCATTACCATATTTTTTTATTGAAGACCTTGGTTCTATCTGCAGAAATGATAGAACCAAGGCTTTCACAAGCTGTGTGTATGCAGTTAAGAACGGTTTGCATTTCATGATATGTTTTGGTGTGTACAAGAATATCATCAGCCTAACTAAAAACGATATTCCTGGGACTTTCTAGAACTGATATTAGCAACGCACTGATTAGTACACTGAACAAGATGGGGCTAAGTATTCAACCTTAAGGGGTTCTCAGGAGCAAGTCTTTAACTTCACTTTCATAACCTTGAAACAACAGAGCAGAGTATCCAGTGCAGGAGCTGGCCACCTGCTTCCATTCCTGTAAACTCATACAAAATGAATTGCCTACGAGTATTAGCAATATCAAATGCAGCCATGGCTGATGATCTGATCAGCCTTTGACTTAGGAGCTGATGTTCTGGCCAGAATATGGCTTAAGCTGATGATCTGGCTAGAAAATGGCTCTGGTTAAGCGCTTGATCAGACCATGAAACAGCCTGATCTGTTGAGCAGACAACGGCTACGGACGGGGAAGGTACCTTGGACAAACAGTAACTTGGCCTTTGACTTTACCAGACTGGGATCTTGGCACAGATTAAGGAGAGGGTTCCCACAGCCCCGACGGTGAGGCAGAGCAAATCCTTTAGTTCCGGCGTAGACTCGTCCGCTCGGAGTCGACGACGGCAGGACGGGCGCCCCGGCCCGGCCAGCGGGCCTTTGTGGGCCCGCTGGCCGGGCCGCCATCCACAGGCCCCCACCGCCTACTCTCCTCCCGGCCCATCCCCCTGGATACCAAGCTCCGGGTGGGAGGAGAACTGGGGGACCAGGGACGGAAAAGGCTTGGGATGCAGGAGAGGAGAAGGGAGGGGAACGCTGATGGCGGCAAAATCTAATTAAGAAAAGGGGGGGGGGCATACCTAGTGACAGCACTAGGATCCCGATTCTTTTATCAAGGAATAAACTAATGAAGACTGAACTGAAAACTGAAAGTGGAACGAAGATGAGGAAGAGGAGCGGATGGGCAAGAACAAGGAAGGGGTAATTGGGAGAGTCAGAGATCAAAGACAAGAGAAATGTGGATAATGGAGGAGTTGGCGACTGGGAAGGAAGATTGGTGGGGACCGAAGAGAGATGCCTAAGGAAGTGGAGATGGAGTCTTGCAATGAAGAGCTGTTTGGACCTAAGGAAGAGTTGAAAAAATGAAGAATTAAAGGAAAACAAAAACTATCCAAAGTCAGACTTGCTGCTGGGGACCAGGGCTGGTGTGGAACAAGGTCGGTGGGGACCAGGACTGATGGAGACCAGGACGAGGACTGTTAGGGAACCGAGATGACGAGGAATGAGGAAGGTATTTCAGCCCCGCACTCTCAAGGCGCTAATTTCTCCGACTTCGCAGCCCCAGGGTGACAGTTCCTTCGTCCCTACGGTCCCAGGGTGATAATCTTCCGGTTCTGCCTTCTCAGGGCGATAATCTCACGGTCCTATGGTCTCATAATGAAAATTTCCAAGCCCCGCCGTCCTAAGGTCATAATTCAAGGTAAATATTCACCTTAGCCCACACTCTCAGGGGAATCATTCCCCGGCAATGCGCTTTCAGGGTGATAATCGACAGATCCCAGAGTCCCAGCGAAATAATTCACCCCACCGTACCCTACAGCCTGAGATATAATTCATCTGGCACCGCAGTCTCAGGGTGATAATCTCCAGGCTCCACAGTTCCAGGGTGATGATTCCTCAACACTCAACCACCCGGCAATGATTCCGTAGCCCCAGGGTGGTAACTCCTCGGCTCATAAGTCTCAGGATGAGGAGGACTTCCTTTCCCCCATACAACTATCTTGGTCCAGTAGCACCAGCTTGGCGGGACTCTCCTCCCCACACCCACGATCGCAGACTGGAGGGACTGCGGCTCCAGGACCTTCGTGCGCCATCCAGTCCTCCGATAATAAAGGGACAAAGACTTCCATACCCGTTCCCCCTGCTCAACAATCTCAGGTTAGGGAGGACGGAGACCTCGTACCCTCGCGACCTAACAATCTCAATTGGGAAGGGACCCAGGATGCCCAGGATCTTGGGAGAGCAGAGTCCCCAGTAACCTTCCGTCCCCGGGTCCCAGGATGGCGTTTAGGGTAAACATTTCCTGTACACTCATGGCATTCCCACCTGTTGTCCTCATCAGTCCCCAGCGGCTGTATATGTGAATCTTCGCCTTCAGCCCCGAGTTGCTGCTACTTTAAATGTACCAACAGAAACTGATACAGTGGGTTTCTTTATCTTTATAATATATATATATATATATATATATATATATATATATATATATATATATATATATATATATATATATGAAGTCGTGCAACTCTCTTGAGACAGCGTGCGGCACGTGTTACGCTGTTTGTGTTATGGTATGAGGTGGGGAGGGGTGTGGTGAGAACTCCGGGCAGCGGCCGCTGCTGCTGCGTCACGGTGGTGGGTGAAGCTGTACACAGTGGACGGAAACCCGTCCCTCGTACGCGTACGCCACTCGCTCTACGCTTCCACTCAATGCCCCTCCCTCTCCCCACCCTCTTCCCCTCCCGCGTCAATACCTAACTAAGTACAAGAGTTTCCAAGTGACAATAAACAACCGATAAATTATGTTGACTACCGGATGGTTAAAAAAACAAGCTACTAAGCTTATGGGGGTGATTGGGAAGGTGACTAAACAGTTTATACAAGCTTTAGATTATATTTTACTACCGGAATTGTATGATTACAACAATCTCATAAACAGGAAGAAAATGTAATTTTGTATTTTACTATGAATAAAACACTGGTGGTACGTCAATGACGTTACTCCCCTTTGTTTATACAAATCTAAACTATCAGTAATTCATATCCGCAATCACAAGAGTTTAATTTGAAGTAAAACCTGAGAGAAATAACGCAATCATATATTAATAGTGATTGGTTCTGCTTTTGCCTCCATAATTCCATGTTCAACAATGCCCCATCAGACTGGCAACATCTGTCTGCACCACCCTGTATTATGCAAATCACTGACAAAGATCACAACCCTTCTACAGAAAAGAGTATCGATCGACAGTCATTACCAACTACATTGACAGCCAGATGTAGGAAAGCTGTTCGAGCAGACAGCAGAACCAGATGGAGGAAGCTGTACTAGTAGATAGCTGAGCCAGCATCAGGAAGTTGTATGAGCAGACAGTTGAGGCAGCTGTAGGAGGCTGTACGAGCATATAGTTAGTACTGCTGTGGGAAGCAGTACGAGCAGATAGTTAAGCCAGCTGAACGAGAAGACAGCTCAGTCAGCTGCAGAAAGGTGAACCAGTAGGCAGTTGAGCCAGCTGTAAGAAGCTGTTAGAGCAGAAAATTAATCCATACACAGGAAGCTGTAAGATCAGACAACTGAGCCAGTTGTGGGAGATTGTGTAAGCAGATAGTTGAGCCAAATGTAGAAAGCTGTACGGACAGACGGTTGAAACAGCTGTAGAAAGCTGTGCGAATTGACAGTTAAGCCAACTATAGGACGCCGTTTTTAAGAGACAATCGAGCCAGCTATTGGAAACTGTGCGATAGACAGTTGAGCCAAGTGTAGGAAGCTGTGTAACAGAGAGTTGAGCCAGTTGCAGGAATCGATACGAGTAGGAAGTTGTACGAGCAGACAGTTGAACGAGATGTAGGAGGCTATTTCTTTTACGTGAGATCACGGCCTTAACTGAAATATAGAGAGGTTAATGAAAGGGAAAAAGAAGAGACAAGGAAAAGTATTTACAAATTTGGAAGGAAGTGGAAACCCTATATTTTTAAAATGTGCCAGGTTATAGATATTGGTAAAGATACGAGAGGGTAGAGAGTTCCAAAGTTCCGAGGTGTAGGAAAAGTAAAAGCTGTCAGAACGGCCCACTCCATGATTTGCCAACGGCCACACTCAGCTTGCTGAGTGTTGTTAGTGGAGGGAGTACACAAGCAGCCAGCTTTCAGGAGCAAAAACCAAAGTAATAACTATTGTAGAGGGAAAGTGAACCAATATTGCGGCGTAGGGCAACGGGTTAAAGTTATGAAGTTAGCCTGGGAGAGTTTAGAAATGAAACCGCTTTTGACTCAACTCTATCAAATGAGGAAGCACAGCTAGAACCATCCCAAATGTGAGCGCAGTACTCCATACAAGGACGGATCAATCCTTTGTATAAATGGAACAACTGTTCAGAAGTGAAGAAGATTCGACATCTAAACATGACACCCAGTTTCTTAGAGGCAGACTTAGCTATTCCTGTAATGTGGGTTCTCCAAGATAGAGTGGATGTTACAGTAATACCAAGTATATTCATTGAGTCAGGGAGCGTAACTACAGAACCGTCAAAGCAGAGAGGAAAATTGTGAGGAATTTTCTAGAGATATGGGCAGAAATTTAACAGGATTTCATCTATGCCACTGACGTATCCAGTCCAATTCTGAGTTTACTAAGGAAGCTGTGTCGAGACGAGATGCAGATCGAGTGAGCGAAGTAGAAGCAGAATTGAAGGATGTGAAGGAATGCAGTGCTGATTTGTCAGCATGTGAGTGGATTTGGTTATTTGTAGAAGGTAAATCGTTGAAAAAATGGAAAAACAAAAGTGTAGAAGGCAGGACAGAACCTAGAGGAACACCGCTGCTGATGGAGAAAAGGAGAGAGGCTGGAACATGGAGATAGATCGGCTGGGAGGAAGCTGGATATGAGGGTGCAAAGTGAGGGAGGGAAGCCAAAAGAAGGGAGCTTAGAGATGAGACTCCGATGCCACATCCTGTCAAAAGCTGTGCGAGCAGAAATTTGAGTTAGCTGCAGGAAGCTGTAAAAGTAGACAATTGAGCCAGCTGTATGAGGCTGTACGACAGACGGTTTTGCCATCTGTGGGAAGCTGTAGAACCTGACAGTTGAGCCAGAAGGAAGCTGTACGAACAGACAGTAGGGCCAATTGTAGAGTGCTGTACAAGCATTCTACAGTTGGAGGAAGCTGTACTAACAAACCGTTGAGCCAGCTGCAGGAAGCTTTACGAACAGACTGTTTAGCTAGATGTAGGAAGCTGTACGAGCAGGAAGTTAGTCAGCTGTAGGAAGCTGTAAAAGTAGACAGTCGGTCAGCTGTAGAAAGTTGTAAGGGCAAACAGAAGGGCCAGCTTTAGGAAGCTGTAGGACCATACTGTTAAACGAGCTGTAGGAAGGTGTATGAACAGACAACTGAACCGGCTGCACGAAAATGTACGACAAATGGTTGAAACCGCTGTAGGAAGTTGTAAGACTGGTCAATTAAGCCAGCTGTAGGAACCTGTACGACCTGACAGATGAGCCAGCTGTATGAAGTTTTACAAGCAGACAGTTGAGCCAGCTGTATGAAGCTGTACTACAGACTGTTAGACCGGCTGTAGGAAGCTGTAATAGCAGACAGTTAGTCAGCTGTAGAAAGCTGTAAGAGAAGACAGATGACCCAATTGCAGAAAGCTGTAAGAGCAGCAGTTGAGTTAGTTGTAGGAAGCTGTAAGAGAAGACAGAAGGAAGTTTTTTTTATGTTGAAGGCTCTAGTCACGGAAAAAAATCCACATCAAGGCCGGGTCCTAATTGAAATATAGAGAGAATTGAGAAAGGGAAAAAAAAAGACGGAAAATATTTACGAATTTTTGAGAAAGTGAAAAATCTTTCTCTTGAAATGAGCCAGGTCATAGTTATTGGGAAAGACATGAGAAGGCAGAGAATTCCAAAGCTTCGACGTGTAGGGAAAGAAGCAGTTATCAAAACGACACACCCTTGAGTTGCCGATGGCCACACAATA
>JAYMFT010217962.1:0-11401 GCA_038088735.1 Panulirus argus
ACACTCTATCACACGCTCCCACAAATCTTGTTTCAGGAGTAATGCTACTCCTTCCTTAGCTCTTGTCCTCTCAGCAAGGGATGGCCTTGATTAGGGCCTTAGCTGCCCGTGCCGTCTCAGCTAACATAGAAAAAAAAAATTAAGGCCCGGCTTTGATGTGGACTTTTGTCCGTGACTGGAGCCTTCAACATGAAAAAAAAATAAGTTCCTTGGGATGTGAGTCTGCATGGAGAAAAATTGGAGGAAGTGAAGTGTTTCAAATATCTGAGAGTCAACATGGCAGCGAAATGAACCATGGAAGCGGAAGTGAATCATAAGGTTGGGGAGTAGACAAAGGGCCTGGGAGTGCTGAAGAATGAGTAGAAAGAGAGAACGTTATCTGGGAGGGCAACAATGGTTATGTTCGAAGGAATAGTAGTTCCAACAATATTATATGGTTGCGAGGCAAGGGATATAGATAGGTTTGTACGGAGGAAGATGGATATGTTGGAAGTGAAATGTTTAAGGACAATATGTGATTTGAGGTGGTTTGATCGAGTAAGGAATGAAAGGGTAAGAGAGATATGTGGAAATAAAAAGAGTGTGGTTGAGAGAGCAGAAGAGGGTGTGTTGAAACGGTTTGGACTTACGAGAGAATGATTACGGAAAGGTTGACAAAGAGGATGTATGCTATCGGGACCTGAACGTGCAGGAGGGTGAAAGGCGTGCACGGGATAGTGTGAATTGGAACGATGTAGTATACTGGGGTCGACGTGCTGTCAGTAGACTGAAACAGAGCATGTAAAACGTCCGGAGTAAACCAAGAAAAGGTCTGTGGGGCCTGAATGTGGATAGGGAGCTGTGGTTTCGGTGCATTATACATGACAGCTGAAGAATGAGTGTGAGCGAATGTGGCCTTTCTTCGTCTGTTCCTGCCGATAATCTCGCTAATGCGGGAAACAGTGATCAAGTGAGACTTGCATGTAAGAGGAAATATAGCCACGTATATGACGGAAAAGTCGAAAGAAAGTGCTTTGTGAGTAAAACATATAACAGCAGTACAGGGCATAACCCCCGAATGAAGGCAGAGCTCAAGATATGTCTATGTAGGTGGGGGCTGACACGTAGAGCCGACACATAGAATCACTGGAAATCAACCGTGAAATCATCCCCCCCCCAAAAAAAAAAAAAAAGAAATGGGACTTTTCAGGCAACGTTTGTGACAGGAGTAAATTAACTTTAGGCATCTGTCCCTCACGATCGAACCGGCCTGTATGATAGGGTACTGTTTACCTCTGCTGGATCAGGGTACGTATTGTCTAGAGAAAAGAGAGAGAAAGAGAGAATCCCTACGGCACCTACCACCTACCTACGAGTGCCTACAACCAAATTTTGCCATGCAGCAGAGTCACCGTGTACAGAGAATGTTCTCGCTTCTGCCATCCTTGTAAAGTGTAAGGAGCAGAAGTTGACTGATTCTGGGCAGTGAAAAGGAGTTACCATAAGTCGGCATCAGTTGCTACGGAGTGACAATATGCGCATGTCGTGCCAGCGATGCGAAAGCGTCATTCGGCTGGAGACGCAATTTTCGCACCAGGACCTTACATCTCCCACAAGGACCTTACATCTCTCACTAGGACCTTTCATCTCTCATCAGGACCTTCCGTCACTCACCAGGACCTCACATCTCTCATCAGGACTTTACATCTCTCACAGGGACCTTTCATCAATCAACAGAGCAGTACATTTCTCACCAGTACCTTATATATCCCACCAGAACCTTATGTCTCTCACTATGACCTCACTTCTCTCACTTGGACTTTCCATCTCTCATCAGGAACTTATATGTCCTGCCATGACCTCACATCTCTCACCAGGACTTTATATCTCTCACCAGAACCTCACATCTCTTACCAGAACCTCACATCTCTCACCATGAAACTCACATCTCTCACCAGAACCTCACATTTATTACCAGAACCTCACATCCATTACCAGAACCACACATCTCTCACCAAAACCTCACTTTTCTTACCAGAACCTCACATCCCTTACCAGAACCTCACATCTCTCACCAGAGACTCATATCTCTCACCAGAACCTCACATTTCTTACCAGAACCTTACATCTCTTCCCAGGGCCTTAAATCTCTTACCCGGGCCGCATATTTCTTCATGATGATATTAAAAAGAAAAGTACGATGTCTTAGGAATGTGAACAGATATACTGAGTCTTGCCTTTAACGCCTATGTAAGACTCTTGAAGCCACATAATACTACCTTCTCTCTCAAATGGCTCTTCAAACTCTGCTCGAAAGGGAAAAACCACTTCTGATTTCGTTTTTTTTTTTTTTTTTTTTTCATTGAGTCTGGCAACATTATAACAGTACTTACAAGACTGAAAGAATAAGCTTATTGTGCGAAAATGCGGAAGAAACTTTATTTCTGGAACATTCACCGTGGACAATGATCTGCGGATGTGGATTAAGACAAGGAAGCGACACTTCACCTTAAGACAAGATGTACTTGGAGTGCCTCTTGCTTAACGACATTGTAAGCCGCTCTTTCAAAGGCCAAAAAATGTGTCAATGATTTGATTTTTTTGATGTGTAAATACATGCATTAAAGTGCTGCGAAAACTACATGACAAACATAACAGGAAAGAAGGGCATGGGATTATTACAGAGGATAAATCTTTGTTGCACGTGATGGGGAGCCTGTGTTTATTTATCACACTTCTAACTTATTGTTGATTCCTTGTCCCATTCTCATTCCTTATACGATTCGGAAATACTTTGCCACTTTATCGCGACTTCATTTGTCCACATGCACCGTTCCTGTGAGCCTAACCATAATCCGTCTGCCTTTAGTTTACTCTCTTGAGAGATAAGCATTTGGTTGGGCGGATCCAGTCACGTGTCCCGAGTGATCATGTGGTGGTGGGTTTACCCACTTCCTCAGCCTTCGCTCAGTGGGAGGGTGAACCTTGTGTACTGCATAGTGTTACCAGGTGATCATCCACCTCATCCTTATCACTTCAAATCCTTCAGAATTCGTCTCTTTTCCAGTTCATTTGTTCCGCTGTGCCCCATTCCTTACATCCTACCCCTCCCCTTTCGTCATGATTCTCCAGGTGGCAGTGTCATACAGTATCTTGCAGGGTTTTTTTCTTTCTAATTTCATTTTCCATTCATTGCCTCCCCCGTGTCCCAGATGTCTCCCCGTCTATATTATCTCCCCAGCTAACTTTAGGGCTGATGACCTTTCTTCCCTCAGGGTCTCTACTGTCACATTTCTCTTCCCGTTCTTCATTCCCACGCGTTCAGCTTCTTCCATCTTCTCCTCTCCCTCTTTCCCTCCCGCCACTTTCTCTTTTTTACCCTTCTCCCGTGTCTCCCCAGAAACACCAACTCCTTTTCCTCCTCCCCCACGTCTCTTATTTGCCACCGGATCTCCTTCTGGACCTACGGTGATATCTAGAACCGGCATAGTCCACGAGTCAAACACGCAACCTATGTATCACTGTTGCATCAGCGTGTGAGAAACCTGCCAGACGCTGTGGCCGTCCTCTGAGAAGGCGGGGTTGATACTAATGACGGAAGAAACGTGTAAACTTTCGGGCACTTTGCCCAACACATCTGCCTCCTGCTCTTTGATGTCAGACCGTGCCAGTTAACGGGGCAGACTTCGCAAAAAGAGAGTATGAACCATTAAAAAAGTTAGATTTCTTAGTTTTTCTTTTAAGTGATGGGCAATGTAGCCTAACTTGACAACCCTCCCCCCTCCCCCCCCCACCTTCCCCCTCCTCAAACACGCTCAGATTTCGGTGATGTAAACAAACAACTCTACAGGCGACGCTCCGCTGATCTATCAAAAAACTTGAGGAAGAAATTACCATAAATCTCCCATCGGCCTGAGGCACAGATCAGTAGCTGAAATCAGAGATGCGTGGCAACATGCCGAGGAGCATGGCATGTGGCATAGCAGGACAAACGTAAACCGACGGAGACCATGTTTACGGTCTAACGAAACGACATAAACTGAGGGGCATCTTGTCCAGTGTCTGATAAGGTCAGAGTTGAGACTGTCATAGGGAGGGAGTGAGGCTTAGACGAAGACGTGTAGACGATGGTGTGTGTGAGTCATGCCGCGACGTGCACGATGAGAACCCAACATGAATATTATGAGACGAGGAGCCGCTCCCCTCCACGCCCGTCACAGCAACTAGGGAGAACGCTCGTACCTCACCTGCCAGTCACTGACGACGCACGTTAGCACCCTCACGTCAGTAGCAGCAACACAGCCGCACGAAACGACACTTGAACACGACGGTACAACGGTACAAACCTTGCCCACAACGGTGCATCTCTCGGCTATGATGGCCTTTAGACCTTTGAAGGACCAGGTCAGAGGCCAGGTCACCGTACCCTGGAGTCGTCCCAGGTCACCGTACCCAGATTCGTTCGCCCATGGGAAAGCTCAGCCTAGGTCGTGTTCCTAAAGCCTTACGTCTGAGCTTAGAACTCGGGAACCCTCCTCAGTACCTCCAGCCGCTGAACGTGACACAGAAAACACGCAGTACCTCACCGATGTGTGGCCAATTGTCTCTCACAGAACTAGCTAGGCTCACAACGTTTTATTCAGGGGAAATGTATTGCCTGTGGATGTTCAAAAACGTTGCTCGCCATCGTTTTCCCCATCACCCTGCTTTATCCAGTACACTCGGACATGCCACTCACACGTCCTCCGTTATCGTTGCAGCCACACTTGGGAACCCTGCTCGCCTCTTCCCATCTCACCTGTATCGTGGTTACATTTTCTCTCTCTCTCTCTCTCTCTCTCTCTCTCTCTCTCTCTCTCTCTCTCTCTCATCATCATCATCATCATCATCACCATTGTTTATAACGATTTTTTTTTTTGCTCGTCTATTCGTCATTTTGAACTCTCTTTTCGCAGTCCGTCCTCTTTATTTTTTCCATTTCTTTGGCTGCTAAAACTGTCTTCGTAATTTTACCAAATGTGTGTTTCCGTCTTTCTCGTGTTCGATCCCTGTCCGTATCTGTGATTGGTACGGATCACCACCTCCACCAGTACCACAGGAGAAATCACCAACACCACCATCATCACAGTACGGACCACCACCACCGCCAGCACCACAGAGCGGATCACAACCACCACCACAGTGATGCGTGGCCACACGGCCCTCTTCAGAAGCACTCACCAAAGTGTTGGTTATGACCGCCTGCCTGAGTCACCAGGCAGGCAGTGCAGCCAGGGATGATGGCTTCCTCCTCTGGTCGATGAACATCTTAGCTTAATGATCACTCTAATGTACCGTCCGTCCACCTCACACTACAGGATCCTTAACTCTGCAAGTCCACCCTCCTTGTGAACTCCCAATGTACCTTAGTGTGCTCCTTTATGTACTGAAGAAACACGCTCCAGTCTGGTCGCACAGTGTCGACCGGACGCTCCAGTCTGGTCAGACAGTGTCGACGGACACTCCAGTATGGTCACACATTGTCGACGGACGCTCCAGTCTGCTCACACGGAGTCGACGGACCCTCTAGTCTGGTCATGCAGTGCCGACGGACACTCTAATGTGATCATAAAGTGTCGACGGACGCTCCAGTCTGCTCACACAGTGTCGACGGACGCTCCAGTCTGGTCGCACAGTGTCGATCGGACGCTCCAGTCTGATTGGACAGTGTCGACGGACGCTCTAGTGTAGTCATAAAGTGTCGACGAACGCTCCAGTCTGGTTACACAGTGTCGACGGACGCTCCAGTCTGGTCGAACAGTGTCGACGGACGCTCCAGTCTGGTCGAACAGTGTCGACGGACGCTCTAGTGTGGTCATAAAGAGTCGACGGACGCTCCAGTCTGGTCACATAGTGTCGACGGACGCTCCAGTCTGGTCAAACACTGTCGACGGACGCTCCAGTCTGGTCAAACACTGTCGACGGACGCTCCAGTCTGGTCATGCAGTGCCGACGGAGACTCCAGTCTAGTCGCTCAGTCTCGACGGACGCTCCAGTCTGGTCGCCAGAGTCACTGTGAAAATCCTGCAGGCAAACGTCCAAATAATTTCAGGAACCGGTGATGCTTGAAGCCATTAGCATAATCCTGGCCAGTGTGTCTCAGATCCTGCATTCCAGGAGGCCGCTGGCACAGCCAGACCCTCAGACCAGCGGTGTCAAGCTCCAGGAGGCCACTGGTACAGCCAGATCCTCGGACCCCTCGTTATCAGGCTCTCTCTCTCTCTCTCTCTCTCTCAGGAAAAGGGAGATAAATTTTTTCGGTGGAGACCCACCGGGAGGGGCGGGAACAGGGATCACTCCCCATGGCCCATCGACGTTTCTCGCTTATAACAGGGGAGCATTTTTTCTACGGGGTTAGACGGAGGGACGGGGAGCAATCATTTCTATTGCCTTAGCTGGGGTGATTCTCCCCAAGTAATGAAGTAGATCAGTTCTAAGGGAAATGCGTTCACAGATGTATTTTTGAATTATTTGAACTCTCACTTGGAGAATCCTCTTAAACGATCGCTCCATTTAACAGGATGCGCGCGCATACATGTGTGTGTGTGTGTGTGTGTGTGTGTGTGTAACAACAGTCTTCAGGAAAGGTCTCCGCGTTACTTAGTTTAAATATCTGTGTGATACTAAGCTAGTTGTTGGGTAAGAACTTTCTAAAGAGTCTTAATGAGGTTCCAGTGTCTGACTGGAAGGGAGCAAAAGAAAACGGAGAATTAATGGTAGAGAATAATCGAAGAAAATGGGGAAATAGAAGCCTCTCTTTTGGCAAAGGACAACTCTTTGCTGTTGGGAATGAGACATGAAGAGGGAGAGGGAAAGAAGTGAGCATCATATCTGATCGACCCCTCACCTTTCCAATTGCCGAGCACAATACTCACGTTACGCAGCAGCTTGTCAAGTGCTGCGTCTTCTTACAACCTCTAACTAACAGCGGAAGCTTGCAGGCAGCGAATTCTCGGGGGCGAAAATTGAAGTAAAATCTGTGGGACATCGAGAAACAGAGTTTCGGGTCGCTGCAGTCTCAGCTCTGTCGGGTACGATTATTCACCACATGTATATGAGACCAGAAACTGGGTTATGCCTCGCAAATCTGGTCAGCTCTCCTAAAGAAGCGCAGGGCACTGTATCTAAAATGTTCCAGGATTAGGATTACTGAGCTACGGTGAGAGGTTGTCAGCTACAGAGTTGCCCACCATGGAGGAGTGGAGAGTAAGGGACGACCCGATATAACAGCTCGCACGTTTATAAATCAGCCGGATGATACTGACAGTGATGAACAGTTCTTCCAGAGAGTAATCAAGGGACATGACAAAAAGCTGATTAGAAACGACGTTACGAAATACTGGTTTAGTGTTACGGAAGTGGATGGTTGGAATGAACTAACCAATGAGACGGTGAATACTGGCAGTTCACAAAAGTTGAGAATGCTGCTTGATGTCAAAGAAAGTACAGGACACGGGGCCCCACGAATGTATAACTCTCTTCCTCTATTGTACAAATGTGTCATTATTAGAGAGAAAACCCGTGATAGGAAGGCAGTACTACATACAAAGGTGAATCTCTCCTGTGTACACTTAGATAAATAGTTAAAAAAAAAATAGAAATCATCGGCACCTGACCAAGACACAGTTTCGTAGCGAAAGATTCAGCAGTTTGTGTAATATGAGGTTTCCGAGATAGATTCCATTTAATGTTGACACCAAGAATCTAATGCACAAACTGATGGCGCCATAAAACTATCAAGGGAGACGAGAAATTCTTAAGGATATTTAGAAGGACTGATAAGTGAAAATTAGTTTATTCAGAACAAAAGTGTACATGCATGCATATCTTACGTTAGGAGTTCCTGTGTAAACCCAGACTAAGGAAGTAGTTGACACGAATACTGAGGACTTCTGAGTTCTGTCATCAGTGGGTGAGTGAACTGTGTTGTTTGTTGAATAAAGGTCGTTGACAGTAGGATAAAGAGGGAAGGACACGCTAAACAAAGACATATATGACAAACACCACTGTTGGTATAGATATGTATATACCGGACTCCACCTTCCTGTTGTTAAATCGCAAGTGAAATGTTTCGTTTGGCGAGGCTGCATCATCGTCAGTTGGTGAAGAGAGTACAGACTCGTTATTTAACTTCTTTTTTTGCTTGGAGTAACTCACAAGCCCTTTCAGGAAGGGACCCTGGGGTAAATGTACATTTATATAATTTTTTTCATTTCATACTTGTTTGCTGTTTTCCGCATAGTGAGGTAGCGTCAGGGACAGACGAAGAATGGCCTCATTCGCTCACATTTAAACTATCTGTATTGTATAATGCACCAAAACTAGCTGCCGTATCCACCCCTCCCCCCCCCTTCCACACACACACACACACACACACACACACACACACACACACACCTATCCACATCCAAGCCCCACACACCTTTCCATAGTTTCTCCCGACCGCCTGGTTCAGCTCGTTGACAGCACGTAGCACCCTGCATACCACATCGCACCAATTCGTTCTATCCCATTCACGCCTCACACCCTCCTGCATGTTCAGGCCCGTTACACTCAAAGCATCTTTCACGTCACCACTCCACCTCCTCCACACTTTCCCCCTTCTTGTCAGCCTCTCCACACTCACCCTCTCCGTATGTCCGAACCATTTCAACACACCTTCTTCAGCTCTCTCCTACTGTATCATTTCTTATTCTATCGACCCTCCTTACACTGCATACTGTTTTCAGGGATTTAATTTCTAACACATCCACCCTCCTCTCTTTTAATACAAGTTCCATGCCTCGTATCCATACAACCCTACCGACACTACTATACCGGAAGGCAGAGGCCTCCAGCTTTTTCCAAAAGTGGGCCAGAAGATCAGAGTTCCGTATGTGTACGGGTCACATGAATCATTATTACCAGTAACAGTGGTAAAGTATAGCCTCCTAGCTATTCAAAAATATGAATTTCTTCTAGCAGCATAACAAAAACAGTTAAAAAAGAAAACTGTTTAAACAACTTTATTCGTGCAAAAGTGCACGGTCATAATCCTAGTGCCGGTCACTGATCAATTTTCATCAAGTTGAGAATACAATTACTGATTGATCCAAGCTTTCTAGCAGGACACCTCACGGCAGTCAGTTAAGCAATGGTAGCAGCGGGCAAGTGGTTAGACCCGACTGGTTCATGTGAACTAGCTGATTAGAAAAAAAAAAACATATGTTGCTTAAAATCTCAGGCGGGCTGCATGCTCTTAGGTATACTCTCATATTTGCCCTCACAGACAGTTACCTCTCTTCACTCACTCCTCATTGCGTCCAGGACCTTAGCCCCCTCACCCACTTTATGGGTTACTCCAGTTCCCATGCTTACATCCATAGCCATATCCACTCCCAGGTTCCTAAAACACTTCACTTCCTGGTTCTCTTCATTCAGTCATCATGTCTCACTCCACTGCTAAACCTAATTTATTCGCATTAACTGTCGAGTATGTTTTTCCTTTCACACACACGCTCAAACTCAGAAACCGTCTTATGCAGTTCATCAGTTGAATCTGCTACCAAAGGCTGGTCACTAGCTAACAGCGAATGATTCGCCTTCCAGATTCCACCCCTCCCCCCCACCCGCCCCCACCCCCATTCCCAACAGACGTCAGACCTATTCCTCTCTCTAAGACCCTTGTATTTACCTCCCTCCCCATCTCATCCATAAAGAGATTAAACAGCCTTGGAGACATCACACACCCTACCTGTAGACCCATCTTCACCTTGAACATTTCACCCTTCTCTCTTATTACTGGCACATACACCTTACTTCCATATTACTTAACCTTCACTGCTTTATTAGCTCCCCTCCAACACCATATATTCGTAACACATTCCACAAAGCATCTCTGTCAACCCCATCATACGCTTTCTCCAGATCCGTTAATACCATAAAAGATCATTCTTTTCATTCAGCATCGCTGTAACCCCCTTTCTGGAAAAATTAAACTTCCATCCCACCCTGCCATGATACTCGCTTCTCATACATTCGTCTCAAACACGCCCCATCTGCCATCCTCTCATCAGGCACATTCAACAATCCTTCAAAATATTCGCTCCATATCCTCTTCACCTCTTCTTTGCCTGTTACCACTTCCATGTCTGCTCCCTTCAGTAACGCTTCCATTCGTTCTTCTGTTTTCCTCAGACTATACATCTTCTGAAACATTTCCTTATTCTCACTGAAGTTTGCCCTCCTTTTCAGCCCCTATATTTACTCTTGACTTCCTGCCGTTTGCTGTGGTTCATCTTCCAGTCACTCGCACTCCTTCCCTCTCTCACACTGCCACATCCCACCTTCCACATGCTATGCATTTCTCTCGCACAGTTAAGCACTCCTTTCCTAAATACTTTCCATACTTCACTCACTAACCCACCCACCCACCCCCTAGCTTCGTTTACTATTACCTTCTGCCAGTCTTCACCCAGTCTCTCTTGGTATCTCGTCACACAAGTCTTTCTTTTCCATGTTCCCTCATTCTCACCCACGTCATTTCCCCTTTTCTCCAAGCTTTTATATTCTTGCCCCACTAAGAAGTGATCAGACATTTCATCAGCTGCCCTTCAACACACTTACATCCGAAAGTTTCTCTCGCACGCCTTTCAGTTACGAAATAGTATTTGCCCGATTACCATCAACCCCCCTACCCCCAACACCCACCTAGACCAAGGTATGTCCCTCTTTTTAAACGTGGTTTTTCTAGTCTCGAGTCCTTTTGCTGCACACAGTTCCATAACCAGTACAAATTTTTCCTTCGCATCACTTGATACTCCATCCCACCCAATTATAGCCTCAAGTGCCACATTGACCACTCTTGCATTCATATCATTTATCGTTATCACTTGATCCCTTACATCAAAATTGTTGACTCTTTCATTCTGCTGATCTGATAACACTCGATCTTCTTCTTCACTCCTCTCGCCGTCACTCTTCCCCCTTGCCGTTAAGTTTAGTTTCGCTCAGAGCCAGAACATCCAGGTTTCTCTCCTCAAATATACTACCTTCTTCCACCTTATCTTCGTTGCATCCGCGTACATTCAGGCACCCCAACCTGAGCTTTCGAGGTGGATAAGTAATTCTCTCTTGGCTCCAGCTGTATCATCTATTAAAAGTTTAGATACAAGAAAAGGAGGTTCATTAATAGTATTATTGTTATTATTATTATTATTACTATCATTATTATTATTATTATTGTTATTATTATTATTGTTGTTGATGTCTGTTGTTGTTTGTTATTATTATTATTATTATTATTATTATTATTATTATTATTATTATTATTATTATTGTTATTACTACTACTACTATTATTATTATTATGATTATCATTATTTATTATTATTATTATTATTAT
>JAYMFT010217973.1:0-11401 GCA_038088735.1 Panulirus argus
TAATACTAACCACGTATTTCTTGCCTTTTGTAGAAAGCGAATAAAAGAGGTTGAAGCGGGAGGCTGGAAATCCTCCCCTCCTGTTTTGCTTTCCAAAAAAGATATTCTTAATAGTCCTTTTCCCGCTGATCAGCAATCTGTACCTCCATTACCTTTAAAGGTGACATTTGGCAAAGATGTTGGGAACATCTAGACTCGAACTTCAAATCAGTGGTAAATTGCATTAATCTATCATTTCCAGATTATAGACATTTTGCAAATAGATCACCAGGATGCCTTTGGCTTGAGCTATGACGACTTTTTTTTTCCTATACGGAGACCTGGGACCGTCTACAAGAATCTTGGAATTTCTGAAGAGATGCCTACCGGGTGTCCCAGCATTCCCTCACACTCTATGGCACGGCATTAGTCTGAGACCGGCCAGACCTCGAAAACCACTTTTTTTTTTTTTCACTGCTTCGGCCTTGATTGCTATGGGAGAGAGAGCTATAGGGAGAGACAGAGAGAGAGAGAGAGACTCTGAGTCGCGCAAGGATACGACTAATAAACGAGTAAGTAAAATTATGGAGATGAAAGACACGTTCATGAGGAATTCTGAAGAAGGCAAACAGGAAAGCCTGTATTTAGTCAATTGACTTCATTGATATTGATGAAATGGGTTCTTTCGTGCTGTTTCTACAGTATGAGAAAGAAGAGTCTATGAGAGTAATGGATGGACGAGTTATATAGCCGTTGGTGTTCAGAAAAACATTACATATAGATTATACATAGTTTGGTAAATATAAGAAATTAGGATCCTTGACCACTGGCAATAGATGTAATTACTTAATACATAGAGAAGAAGTTATTGCATGAGCCAGGCTCATTTACGAAGAAACTTTCACGTGTGGACTAGATGTTTACCATGAGAATCATATCGAGGAAAGATATACTGTTTGAAAAATTAATATTCCTATGAATGGTTTAAGGTTGAAGGGCGAGATTTGAGTTGGATGATGCTCGACAAGGCACGTGGATGCTATGGAAAGACCGTTTTATATATATCTGGACAAGTGGAAGGGTGCGTGTGGTGTGTGGGAAGGAAGGTTGTCACCACCCAGTGATATATTTCCACATGACTGTGTTGATACTTCGTCGATCGAAGAAGTTTTTGATGAAGTTAGGAAGGTCGTTAGGACTGGAAAGAACCGAGAGAAAGCGGATGTACCTGATGTACGATTGCGACTGAGTCTGGACGGAGGAGGCAGCAGATGAGTTGCGAGTTACCGTAAAGATTTTGGTGGTCGGTATTTAATGGAGGTCGATGAGTGCAGAAAAAATTGGTCCTTGAGGAATGAAAGTAACCGGAATATGAAATACTGACGTTGGTCCTAAGAGAGGCAGAGGAAGTGTAGAAAATACAGGTGTAAGAAACAATGAAGGAGTAGAAAACAGATAATTATGAAACAGAGTAGGTATAGGAAATAGAGCAAGTGCAGGAAACGGTACAGGTGAAATAAACAGTGGTGTAGGAAGCAGAGGAGGAGTAGGATACAAGGAAAATGTTTTACGAGACATCCTGAGGGTGCTGAGGAGGCGAAGGTAACTAAAGGGACTTAAGATGGCAACAACTAGAACTGTTTGGAAGCTGAATCATAAAAACGTGATCTTTCATATGTCTCCAACTCACTGTTGAGACGTTAATGGCTGAAAATAACATAATGAAGTAAAAAAACAAAAGGATGGCAGCTTCCTAGATGTAGATATGGGATGGAAGATCCTTGCGGAAAGAGGAAACGGTGTTGCTGCAAAAACTCCGTACCGCAACAAAAATTGATATAATGAACAGAAAACGAAAGTTACAATGTATGCTTGTGAAATGGATGGATATAATCCTTCATAAGAAAGAGGGAGAAATAATCATAGATGAGAAAACACATGACGTGGTGAAGAAAGTAAGGGAGGCATTGGCATAACACAATCCATAGGTTCGACTAATACTTAGTGGCTATCATGATGCTGGATTACACGTCAAACAGAAAATGCGAACTTGTGAATAGCCGGAGAGGTCTCCTTGTCGGGAATGAGGCGTTCTGTCTGCAGCATTTATGTTCACAGAAGCCTTCTTCATGCCGTAATGGATTTTATCCCTGTTTCTTGAAGGATGCTTCCCGTACCTCTGGGAGTGGGTACGAAAGATGTCTTCCCAGGGAGAAGGTACACAAAGAGAAAGACGATTGCTTTCTACTTTCTTTATGGAAGCGGCTGGTGTGCGGCCGTAAATATACGATATCTGGGGAATATCTGGAATTGCACGTTTCAGTTAAAGGCCAAATAAATATTTCTGCAAAGCGTTGCAATTCTCATCGGGAATATAATATAATCATGTACATTCACCTGAAGGATATGTAGAGAAATACTATTAGAATCATGAGAAGCAATTAGGAAGTTTATTGAAAACCATTCCTTAAAACCATTGATCTTAATGACGTAAGTAATGCATATATCATAAATTGAACTCTGAGCAAGAGAGGAAACCATCACGTCCTATAAGAGAAAAAGGAAGTTGTACTTTGTCTACATTTAGAAAATTTTTTGGTGTTGAAAATTCTAACGTTACCGATGAGAGATTATAATTTTCCTCGCTGAAAATATATCTATTTCTTAGCTTGACTCCGTGAACGTTCTCGTGCATCATAATGTCCAATATTGTGAGAAAATGAAATGAATAGCTGGCCGGGTTTACGTGGCTGTAAAGGTGAAATCGCACTTTCATGCAACCTGCGGTTATGAAAGAAAGAGGAAACAAAATGCCACAGCACTGCCGTTTAGGAAAAGGAGGAGATATCATAACCGTTCTTCTTCGTATGGTTCGTCCCCACACAAAATCTACGGGAAGCATGAGCCAGGAGCGTGCCACGGATATATAAGCCTTAGTGACAAGGACACAGACAGATAATTCAGGAGAGCAGTGGCCGAAATGATACATGTAGAACAGACAGAGGGTAGCAACAGCGTTCTGGACGGATATGGATGATTGTAGAGTTAATAAAGCAGAAGGCTGTTGACTCCACCCTGGCAAAGAGAGAAGTAAAGGAGGAACCAGCAGAGATATGCGAGCAGTATTCCCTATTAGAGGGAACAAAACCCATGATAATAAGGAATGGTAGCTCATAAGAGAAATAATTACGGCACCTGGTTTTAAAAAGAAGATGTTTGTCTCTGGAGTTTCCAAGATAAAGAGGAACACGGGCCTTACCAGACAAATTTATGTTATTGTTGGGTTAAATTGCGTTGTTTGGAAAATTTAACACTTTGGAACGAGTGAGATTTGGAAAAACATTTAGGGATATACTACATTTTTTTTTGTACTAAGGAATTAAACCTGGCTACCGCTTCTCCATCCACCGACGCCATTCAGGTCATGATTAACAGCTGAGATATGTTCATCGCTAAAAAAAAGAAAAAAAGAGCGAGTATTAAAGTAAGTAGGGGAGAGGGAGGGAAGTGAGTTGAAGTATAGTGAGTAAAATCACCAGCGCCAGAGTGTGTGAGGATATAGACTGAAGAAAAGATCGTTATAGAAAGACTAAAGAGAACGGGCAATGAGAAAGAACCATTAAGAATATCATTGTTGATCGGATTACAAGAAGATATCAGTCCATTGATGATTTCCGCAATGGAACGGTTACAGAGAAAGTTATGCATCAGAGAACACAGTCTAGTAAAACAGAAAAGAAGTTTATAAAGCAAGACTTTCGCTATATCTTATCAGATGCCTGGGAGATATGAAAGACCATGATCGAAAGCTCAGCAAATTCCATTAAAAAAAGGAGAACTTGAGGTAAGTCACATAGATGAGATCACCAATAGACCTTGCGCCGAAATGGTAATCTGAAACGAAGGAGAAAGATTCTATGTGCTTAAGAAAGTGGGAGTTGAGGAGAGTTTCATCAGTTGTGAAAAATAGTGGGATGGTAATTGGTGGGGTTAGAAAAGTCTCTCCTTTCTAAAGTATGGATCCTACTTCTAAAGGTATGTTTGGGTTTTAAGACAACGACGAAATTGGTAAGGAAGGATCGGAGTTAGTTCAAGCATACTCTTCAGCAGGACAAGAAGAGATTAAGTCATCTGGACCATACGCCCTGCCCACTTGCAGCTGGAAGAGGACATTGAAGACACTGTATGAGGAAAATGTACGGAAGGGTATAGGTTAAATGGAAGGAGATAGGGATGGAGAGCTAGACATAGAGTCTTTCAGTGTGTGGTTGGAACTGAGTAACGTACCCGAAAAGAGTGGCTATGTCAGTATAAGAGTTGTTCAGGTTAGAAGAGACCGGGAAAGGAACGGATCAGAAAAGTTTATCTGTAGAAGTAAAACTGGTGCACCATCTTTTTCTGAAGGTATTCATAACTACGAATAACAGGTTTGTAATAACTCTGAGTAGAAATGAAGGAAGAGGGAACCTCAAAGGGAAAGAGTTCGAAAGCGTCAATACGTTCTGTCCCTAATGCAACAGATTAGTTAAATCCGACCATAAGTGGGACGAAGGACTCCACTCCGACTGAGAAAGCCTCTGCTATACAGTCAGCACAGTTTGTGGCATCCCAGTCGGCGAGGCAGTACTGGCCTCAAGGAAGGTCAGTATAACACCTGCGCAGTGATGACCGCCAAGTTCTTGCCAGAGTCTGCACTTCGAGGGTGGGACAAGGCCCCATCGCGCCCAGTTGGAAATCTTACACATACTATTGTGGGTGGAGGATCCTAAGGAAGCAGAAATTGTGTGTTTGGTGGGAGGAATCCGAGGTAAGAAAAGGGTGAAGTGTGTTAAGGAGAGTGGTCATGATTATCGGAAACTCGTGTTAAGTGTCTGACTGTTGGTTGCCTGATCTCCACCAGAATCATTCCAAGTAGAGCCTAGCCAATCTTTGTATCTTTGTGGCGTACATTGAATTCCCCCTGCATAAGTATTTCATTGCGCTGATGTGAAGAGGGCAACGTTTCATAGCAGGAGGTCAAATAGTGGAAGAGATGAAGGAATTAGAAGGAATACAAAAAAACGGAAGAGCAAATTTTCAGAGGATGAAGAAATTCTCTGCCAGAAGATTTGAAACTTGGTAGACTCAATAACCAAGTGGGAAGCAATTGGAGTGTTTGTATTATGTCAGAACAAATACTGTCCTTGGAGCTTAAACGATGACAGGGATTGTAGTTGGAGATCTGATAGTGTATGGGATGGGAAAGGCAACTGTAGTTTGATATCAGCGAGGGAAAACAGACTGGAGGACAAAGGAGGAAGACAGATTGTGTTCACCAAAAAGGAAGTTGGATTCATCTCTGCTGATTTTATGGAAATGTATAAAGAAGAAAACCTGAAAACATTTTTAGAAGGCGTCGGGTGGGTCCCAGCCTCCTGCTGACAATTAAGAAGGTCCTGGAAACCATCCAGCCCTCCTCGACCGGTAGCAGCGTCCCAACTTCGGATGAGGAAAACATAGTCTGGTGTTTCCAGTTGCTTTTGTTGTTAAAGAGTGAAGAAGTTATTGAACTAAGAACAAGGAATCGCGAAAATTTTGTGTCGTTCAGTGGAATGTGTGAAATATACAGCATGAATTTGTGGCCTGAATGTCAGGAATGCACTTGTAGGTGGGCCAGGACAGACAACCATAACATTGCTGGCTCACGATGTTATACCACTAATCCTCCCGTTACCCAGGCGGTAGCACCTCCGAGGTCGGTGGTTGCCTTACACCCATCATTACCACATTTGATCGATAACGTCTTACTGAAAGCGTGAATAGTAAGGTTTTATTCCCAGCCCTGAGCCAGTTCAGCTACCCATATCGTACCTTTTCCTTCACCCGAACTTCCTTACTGACCAACCAGCCGGCCCCAGTTGTATCTAAAAAAAGTCTGACCTAACAGGGTTACATCCACTCGCGTCAGTCATACTGGGATCATCGAGACCCTTTATAGGGACATATGATTTTATGATCGGATCTGCGTGCAGTTACTATTGCGTGTCTTGCAAAGCGATGGTTCGTAGGGTTGTTATTTGATTCTGTCGTTTCTCTCGGGTTGTAGTTGTGGATGCCGCTATGGGGTGAGATCTGGGGTCTTTATGGATTTTGGTTTCTGTATTGTTGGTTCTGTGTGGGTATTTGTGTATTGTGAGTTACATATTGTCAGTGTGATTACTATTTGCGTTTTACGCGGGAGAGTTTTGCACTCGTGTTGCCCCATATTCATTATGTCCCTACTCCTATGCTCCTGTGTATATACGTAGACACACACGCACACCATCTACTGGCTCCGAGGGCAGGAAGAACACCTGGGTTGGGTGAGGGCTGACTGCCATTACAGGATTTGACACTATGCGGGTCCGAACATAGGGTGACCCCTGCTGACTCATGTTTAGTAACGCTCTGTGTGTGTGTGTGTGTGTGTGTGTGTATGTGTGTGTGTGTGTGTATGTGTGTGTGTTTATATAACTTCCTATTCGTCAAAATCTATTTGTGTTGTAAGAGGAGGGAGTTTTACACTCGTGCGACCCCATCTCTTGAACACATTTCTTACTTTCATTTAACCTTTTAAACTTTCGTATGCTCTCCGTATTTACCATGTCCTTATTCAATTTATTCCAGTAGTCCACGACTCATATGATATAGAAGTACTCGTTTACATCTTTTCAAACGAGTGCGTTGAAAGGGAGAAGATAAAGGAAAGACTTAATCACATCATTTAGGTTTCCATAGCAGCTTGATGACGTTAGTAGTGGACAGTTCTTCGAAAGAGTCAGGGACTGAACAATCAGCATGAAATTCAGCGAGAGACTTGTTAGAAAATAGATGTACCGAAGTTACTTTAAGAGAAAAAGGATATTTGAATATTGAAACAAATGAAGGATGATGTCAGTATAAGGACGTTTAAATAGTTGTGCGATAGGAAGAAAAAAATCTGGAGATGGTGCCCTACCGGTGTGTAACGATCTCCCCGTACAGTACAGATAGATAATCAAACTCCATACCAAAGCACAGCAGCATTTGCGCCCATACATAAAAGCCGCTCGGTCACATCCACAACCACAAACACACCAACGTTTGCTGACTCACACACCACCAATACTCACAGTCACGTCCTGAGCTACGAATCACACTCACAATCACAGTCTTATTTACCATCCCCAGTGACGAACTCTCATCTCTATTCAGGAGTCATAACTACATAGTGTTGTTGTTTCAGTGCACTTAGATCATTAAGCTACATGCTTGAGCCGATGCAGATCAACTGATTCGTGCATTTCGGTTGAAAGGGATGCTAATGTGATCAGAAAATCGAATTACGTCCGTAAGGAAAATGACGCAACCGAAATCAATCTAATACCGTCAGATGATGACAGTGTTGTGTCAGATACCAGACTTTCATCACTAGAAATACAATCCAAGTGCCTGAGAACCTACATCTAGCATTCGTCATTAAATATATGATTTAGAAATACCTTTTGCATACACCTGTTTGCTTGACTTATTTTATGTATCCAGATACAATAACTGGAGTATAGGTTTGGAAACCAGAGGGATTTTTTTTATTACCGGAGGAAAACTTGCAGAACATTTGATGAAATCTTGCGCAAAATGTGCATGAAAATGTTTATGTCATAACAATGTGTTGGAGGAATTGGCCAATTCTCTCTCTCTCTGATCCAGAAATTTGCCTCCGTGGACACCACCGTACACACGCCTATAGAGTCGCAGGTGATAATGCTGATACCTAGACACCCAGCATGCCATCTAGGCCGTTGCTCATGGCAACACAGGCACACAGGGTGTTCACTGAACACAAAGTTGCTATTGGGAAAGGCGAGACACACTGGCCTATACACTGTTTCTTACGTGACACGAGGTCTTCATGGGTACCTAGAATATAATGCCTTTTTTTATAAACTTTGTTGCTTAATCCTTGCTGTAAGTCATATCGAAGTGGCATCTCAAACAATGGTGATACCCATCGTAATATATATCTATGTATGAATACACAGAGGCATGACTAGATAACTTAATTCACTCTTTCATGTTCTCTCGGTCTTTACCCGTTGGGGATCAAGTGGTGTAGCAGAACACAGCTGTGGGTGTCAGAGCCAATCAGACGACTCACGACTACAGCTGCCGGCTAGGCAGAGTTCAGAAGCTATAAGTCTATGGGGAACAGAAGTGCCCCAAGGCAGATCATGGATGGAGAATGAAAAGTATGGGAAGAATGTTTCTGAGGTAGCTGAAAGCTTTTTTCACCAATCTCTGTGACTTTTTTTCTTTGCATTGTCATAATTTGGCTACTTACACCTTTCTTTCAATTCTTCCCCCAGAAAAATGCATCATTGCTAAGGCTCTGTCAATGACAGGAGGAGAAGAGACGGGTTTGTTTATAGTCATGCTTGCACAACTGTATTTCACCTCTTACCTGTGGAAGTACATTAGATACAATACGCTGCAAAAATTCAAGTGCTTGATACTTGTAGCTGATAATTGCTGTATTATGATCTTATGTTAGCTGAGACGGCAGAGGCAATTGAGACCCTTAGTCAAGGCTATTCCATTTACGTTATGTTTAGATTCATACAATCACTTTAGGCTAAGTCCAGTTCATCCACCAGCCCGAAGGGGAGGATGAACAGCTGGGTGTACTGTGGTGCTACTGTTGCGGTCAGGATTATGACCTTACGCGGGTTCGAACCCGAACGGCCCGTGCGTGCATCACCATTAGCAACGTTGAACACTATATTTCTTAACCTTTAGGTTGAGTTCAGGAGTGTTGACTGTGTACCGTGATCGTCTGGGAGCTAATAAGGATGGATGTAGATAGATGGAAAGTCATCACTGAGTAAAAAATACGACTAAACATAGAATTTTGAATAAAGTATTGTACGTTTTCGTCATCTTGATAAGTTTTATCCATTCTGATTTCATTGTCAGTTATTGCTTTACGAGCAAAGGAGAAAATTAGCAATAATCTGCTTTCCTATCGCCCCGTTGAGATTATTGCTATCGTTATATATCAGTCTTAAGCATCGTTTTCTTTCTAAAAAAACAGCTGCCTCAAGAGAAAAACAATGTTCTATAGCAGAGCATTTTTAGGTAAATAAATGATTGAGGATATTTGTCATAATGGTTAGATATTCTTGGAAAACACAGAACAGAGGCCCCATGTTCGTTCACCTGGGATGGAACAATGAACAGAGATTATATATCTAATCAGTATCTTATGATTTATAGCACATACAGTAATTTTATTATCTGTGTGATCACTGAAGAGTGTAAAGTAAAGAATGAGAGTTGAGAATTAAAAGATGGTCATTGTGATAAAAACTAATAACGTGTTGTTGGATAAAACCAGAGTCCAGATTTTACTATCACTGTTGCAATGATGCCCGGGCACTAGTCGTGTTTTTGATAAGAAGTAAATCTCAATCTACCATATATTCCTCATTAAGCTGGGTAAGACAGTACTACGGTAGACACCCTAAGATAAAAATGATTTAGACTAAACCTTCATGGAAATCTATAGATGATATCCATGAATGTTCTGAAAGGTATAATTACGTTGCGAGATAATTATGCTACATATGTATATGGTCAGATCTATATAGATTTATGTTAAGTTTCTCTGCCTGTGTATTACTACAAATTATTACTTCATCAGTTGATATGTTGACTGTAGACAAGGATTTGTCTGTCTTTTTCAGTTTTGCTTCATCCGTTGGCCACATACCCTATGGCAAACGATTCCTCTCACCTTCTCTCCACCCATTAATCAATCAAGTTTATTTACCGTCTCTTCCTACGTTGTGGCCATTCTTTTCAACACATCCCACTCCCTCCTTCCCTCTGGCACAAGATGGATGACAGGATTGAACCCTCGCAAGTAATTCCTCAGCGATGGGAAAGACTCACGTTTATTTTTATCCTATATCCGTACGTTGTTCCCCATTGGTTCGGTGACCTCATGGGAAAATAAAGCTTGGTTGTGATGTATGTACGAAGATTATCTGTTCCACTTTGATACGAGGTAAGAGGTGCCTGCCTAGCTTATGAAAGTTCAGACAGGAATGGGAAGATGTCTCTGGTTGTCCTACCACTGTGGTTGCCACCTACCACTGACCAGCGTAGCGTAGCTGCGCCTCGCCAACACTGGGCAGACTGTTTGTACCTCACCAACACTGGCAGAGGCGTAAAGAAATGAAATTAACTACTGTGTTTTATTTCTGGGATACTATTTCACTGTACACTCATAAATTTTTCTAGCTCATGATTAGTTTCCATTAACACTGATACGTGAGACACTGGAGTAATCTAAATTTCAAAACGCTGTTCATAATTTCTTGAGAGATGTCAACTTACTGAGTTACTAGAAAAAAAGAAAGTAGCTCCAAGGGAAGGATGAACAGCTGGGTGGAATGCTAACCAACATCCGCGACCAGGACTCGAACTCCCGCGGGCCCAACCCACGGCCGGCCCGTGTACTCATCACTGTCAGTAACGTTATGCCATGGAGGTCCATAAATTCAATGCATCAGTCAATAACAGGCAACATACTCTTGTGTGGCGGCACCATCACATTGTGGAAGAAGTGCAAGGCATCATCAGTCACCTCGAAATAAAAGAGGCAGACGCGATGGTAAAAGAAGAAGCTAAAGCACCAACCCTTGGTAGCCTCTGGCCTGCTAGTGAGGGCTATATATCCCCTTGTGGTAAGCCGAGCCGAGTCACAAGCTGTCAGTCAGCTGCCTAGCCCTGCCGTGGTTGGTACCCATTTACCTACCGTCCAGAGGAAGGATGAGCGGCTGAGTGAGCTATGCGCTCTCTGACCGTGCCTGGGATCGAAACCTGGCCAGTGGATTAGCTGTCGCCAAAGCTAACCACAACACCACAGAGATGCCTAAGTGTGATGGCGCCATATGAAAATATTGAGGCAACGTGAGGCTTGATGGTGGCATCGCAGTGTGAGGAGAGTGAGTGAGGCAAAGAATATCCAAGCAATATTACACTGTAAGGCGTGGGTGCAAGGCATCAGTTCCGCAGAGGTAAGAATAGCACGTGTGGTGGCAGCAGCAGCATTCATTTAGGAAGACCACCGTGGGTAGAGAGTATTCGGCATACGCCCACGAGACATGACAGCTGCAGGCGCTGGGCTGGTGGCATCATCTGGCGCAACAGACCCCCGACGTAAACCAGCAAACGTCTCATTTATGGCCTCTGGTGTCTCCAGATGGCCACGCTGCTCGACAGGTCTGGCTGTAATATCATATTGGCTTCCTCTATATTTTCTTAGGGGTCCGACGTGAGACTGTTTCCTGTCTTCTGGCGGAGGAGAACGGGGAAAGAATTCTTAAACGTTAATAGGTGTTGGATGTCCAGATTTCACTTA
>JAYMFT010217984.1:0-11400 GCA_038088735.1 Panulirus argus
ATATATATCTATATATATATATATATATATATATATATATATATATATATATATATATATATATATATATATATTATACAAATGGAGTCGACTCGAGTCATCACGTATCTACCTTCAGAACCTTTCTTCCCTCAGCGTGGTATCTGTGTTTAAGCGAGTCTCGCGCTGACCTTTAAAGACCATCCCCCTTTGAAATGCAACTTTAAACTTTCTTTAACTCCTCGAGCACGACGTTACGACCCGTGACCATTACGGTACGATCCTTGGGTTATGGTGGTCTGGTCTGGCCTTCGACTTGACCCTAGCTTTACTACGCGATGTTCCTTTTTATAGTTATTTATTTTCCTGCTGGCGGATGTGCCTGAGGGAGTTGCTGATGGGGAAGGAGCCTTGTGCTATGCACTCTTCACTCCTGCTGTGTGAATTGGGAATATAGGATACTGCGTCTATCCTCCAGCATATAATGTCGCCATAGACCATCAGATCTCTTATCGGGGTTCCACCCCTCCCTCTATTTTTTAAAGGGTCAGGTCAAAAGGTCACGTAGTTATGCCCCAAGGGTCTCGCATTCCTGCGGAAGAGATTAAGTCCTCCCTTGCTTTGCGACCGCCGTGCATGTTACACGACCTCGAAGTATGCAGCGTCAGCTGCCGGAGGCCAGGCCCCTTCTCTATGAATATCGACATGGTTGCGTTTAAAGCAGCCGGTGGTATAAAACGGTCGCGTTAATGGGATTGTAACGCCTTTGGTTGGGTGACCCCAGTTGCTTCAAGAACAGTGGTTCATTCAACTTTCTCTCGGCGTATGCATAACGTTTCGTCGGGTTTAGTCGTCCTAGTGTGATGAGGTACTGGAAGTTATTGCGTTAGTGTGAATTTGGAGCAGTTTGTGTGTGGATGTGAAGGTTGGGGGGCTCCACAACCCTTGCAAGGTATGTGAATAGTTATTTATGCGCGTGTATGACAAACTACGTCAGCGTATAGATATGACCTCCGAAAGTATGCGGCAGTGATATATAAAGTTTATGTACCTGCTCGTCAGACAGACTTGAGGTGCCTGTTGGTGAAGCATTATTGCCGATATACGTGTTCATTAAGCACTATGCTTGACATGCATGTACGGTACATATGTTCATGAAACATTATGGTCCAGTTGCGAGTGCTTCCCGCCTTTGATTCTCACGCGCATTCCTTCCCCTGTGTATGTTTGCCATTTTGTGTGCGGATGATACGTGATTGTGGTAATCTTCTGTGTGTGGAGGATGATGCTGAAATTTGCATTTTTCTTGTACATGTGTTGATGAAGCACATGTATAGTCGTGTGCAGAAGCTGCTGGAACAACTGAACCGTTCTCTGACAATCAGTCTTACCGCGTCGTTTAAGCGTTACACAATGGCTGAAGAATGTCCTCACGAAAGACTTGCTTTCGTGTGACATTTTGCCTCTTTATTAGGAAGGCATTGTTCTTCGAGCGTTATCATTTGATACTCTGATCGGCGATAATCGCGCTAACGGCGCTCGATGAAGTAAGAGAGTGTGTACAAGTGGGGAGGTGGGTGTCGGTGACGCTGGGCATGCGACCAATTTGGATGCGTGTTTATTTTTGGAGGGAGCATATGGTGGAGGGTGGAGGAGTGGTGGTGCTGCTGCTGGCCTCCCCCAGCTTTTGTGGCTTGCCTGCACACACCCCCCCGAGCCGACACCACCGCCAGGCGAGACAACCCTGGCCGTGACGTGCACCGCAGAGCGTTCCAATTTTTATGTGGACTTGAGGAGGCCAGTGGAGCAAGTGTTGTAAGGTGTCTCGGACCTTGGGGGGTTCACGTGAGCACTTGTCGGGGTTTGGCAGGCACGTGAGGCTCACACCGCCTGCCATTTCACCGGATAGCACCACCCAGCTAACGCCGGTAACATCCTTTGTTCCCTCGTTGCCTTTCACTTCGCCTCACAACACGGTCGGACATGCTCTAAGTGTTTGATCCGATTACTTCTTTTTTATTCTAAGTTAGGAAAGGAGTAGTCGGTCAACGAATAAGATGAGTGATTCGCTGGCAGGGTGGTGTTGGCACGGGGGTCTGCACCGGTAACAGAGGGGTGCCATCCACCCCCTAGCATTGCTGGTGGGGGGGATGGCACTGTGGAGAGGCCGTCAGTCGTGTGTCTGCCCAGTGCCAAGAGAGGGGACTCCTCTCCCGTACTCCTCATGTGCAGAGTGTGACCCGTCCACCAACAGTGTGCGGATGCTCCTGTGGTGAGGTGGGGGCGGGCAGGCTCCGTGTCGCCCTCGGACCCCCGCACGTTATTGTGGAGGAGACAGCAAGGAGGACTTGTCAAGATGCCTGTGGTTTTTGCCCTATTGCCGTGTACCCTTCCTCCCAGTACACACGCCGCAGTGCCAGCCAAGGTACTGTTAAGGGTGTTCCCTTGTGCCCCGCAACCTCTGTTCTGCCTACCACACACACACACACCATTACCGTGGCCACCCATAAATACTACGCAACCTAAAACATGCATTATTTATTGAGCAGGGAAGGTCTGCATTAAGTTCGAACAAGTGATCATTATGTGTTGTGCTGGGCCTACCTTTATTACGTGCAAGGCTCAGGACATTAAGTATTACACGATCTGTCCAAAGCATTAAATGGACGTCATTGATAGCTTTTGTGTTTGAGAAATAACTACACGGAAGACGACATAGATGTAAAAAGTAGTGTGCCACAGGGATCAGTCTTGGGACCGGCTCTCTTTCACATATGTATATCAACGATATTCATAATGGGCTTCACTGTAAAATCTCTAGATTTGCGGATGATGCTAAGTTGAGAAATAAAACTGCAAAGAAAACTAAACGTAAAAGTCTTCAGCTACAAATTGAATTTGACAAACTGTTGGACTAAGCTAACTGGCGGCAAAAGAAATTGATTATTGATAAAGGCAGACTTTTACATATCGGTAGTAAAAATGAAAAGGCAAGCTTCAGTGTGAATTCTTTTGAACTGCTAAAGGTCAGTGAGGAAAAGGCTTTGGTTAGGATTATCTCTGGTGATCAAAAGCCAAGTAAGCAGTGCAACAGAAACAGTAAAAAGGGCGATCAAAATTCTTGGTTTCATAGGAAGGACTTTTGAATTTTGAGTGTCACTGGTGCGTCCCCATCTTGAGCAGGGTTCAGTTTTGGACACCCTACTTGAGGAAAACATAAGACAGTGAAGAAAGTACTGAGGCGAGCTACCAAGGTGATTCTCGGCATGAGAAGAAAATCCTGTGAGAGCCGACTGAACGAAATATCTGTTTTAGCTTAGAAAAGTGGGGGTTTTAGAGGTGATCTAATACATGTATTCAAAATCATGTTAAGCTTTGATACAATCGATCTAACTAGCTACTTAAGGATAGATTCGTTTGATTTCACTCGTATTCGTGGATATACACTCATGGGCAAACGTGTTTTGTCGAATGAACGAAGTACTTTTTCTTCAGTAGGACTGTCAACATATGGAATGATTTACCAGTTAGAGTAGTTGAAAGTAGTACCATAGATGTGTTTTAAGCTTAGATTGGGTAAACATTTCCTTTCAAATCCACGAACAGCATTTGCACCTGCATAGCAACACGATGATAAGTTTACAGGTCTTCCCCTTAAACAAAAAATAAAGTATCTCTCTCTGCTCCTGCCATAACAATCCATAAGCTTCTGTCCTCTTCCGCTATCGGAAGCATCGTCGTTAGGACTCAGTGGTCTGTTGCACTTTGAATTCAGTTGTATATTCAGTGCATCATTTGCATCGTTCTCCTTTAGTATAATTGTTAGTGGAGGATGTTTTGTATAATGCACCACAGCGGTACTGACCTGTTATCATTCAGGAAAGTGGGCACGTTTGCTTCCGTTTTCAGTTAGGACTTTTCTTTTTCTGTGTGTATGTGAGAGAGCGTCCCTGCCTGCCTACCTCCTTGCAGTTTTATTTTTGTCAAATCTGATATTTGCAGTGCTGGTCGGACGTGGTGGGTAACTGGGTGAGTTTGGGGGGTCCATTGAGGAGCGGCGGCAAAGATCGATCCACAGTATTGATTGCTGAAGTAAGAGTGGTGCTGGCTGCCTGGTTTGGTGGTATACCAGCCTCCCACCATACTGTGACTTAAGTGTCGTTGGTCACTCATGGATGATGGTCGGCCCGTAACCTGTAATAAAGTACCTCTGTCGTGTGTTTGGGAGTTTGGTATGTATGTATGTAGTTTAGCCTTGCGATAGGGCAGATAACGATATCAGATCTTGGTCTGGTCAGCTCAGCCTCCCTCGGTACGATGAGGCTGTGGCTCCTGTTCAGTTTCTTTTTCCCCAAAATTGAAAGCTTTTTTGTTTATCCGTCTGCCTACCGCTTCAAGGGTTCCGAGCTGTGTAATGTGACGTATTTAAAGGATTTAAGTCTTTATATATATTGTATGTAACGTGGGATTACCCAACTTGGGATTTAACACTAAATATTGTAGGCACGTGGGATTACCCAGATTGGGAATTAACCCCGTGTATTGTATGTAACGTGGGATTACCCAGCTTGGGATTCTTAAGGGGCTTTCCTATACTCTGGACAAGAAGGTCGAACGTGTGCTCTTTCCGCTTCCTCGTGCCGGTGGTCGTACGTAGCTGGAACTTCAAGCACAATTTGTTGGGCTATGAAAGTTTGACTAGGGACCCAAGTCCCTCGAATTTACTGCTTCTACAAAACCCGGTGGAGTGTGTGTGGAGGAGAAGGGATCAGGTCTAGGCCGGGTAATCCATTCTACTCATGATGAAGATGAGTAGAAGGAAGGAAGAAGGGTTTCAGGGTCTCTACCCGCCGTGGGTTCATTGCCAGCCTCACTCAGGCGGGGTGTAGGGGGAGGAGGGTCGTGTCTTGGTTTACTCGAGCACTAAAGCTGTCTCACGGGGTGGGTGGGATGTGAGGGGGAGGGGGGATGGTGTGTGTGTGTGTGTGGGTGGGGTGGTGGGGGAGGGTTAGCGTCAGGTATCTTCGGCCTCGGTAACGTGACCAGTCTTGGTTGGCAAGTGTTGGCCCAGGCCATTGTGTTAAACGTGTGGACTAAGATGGCGTTGGGCGTGCAGCAGCGATACCAGCCGAGTTGATAGGAGCGTCGTGGAGATCGCTTACTGGAGAAAATCACGACTCCACACGATGATTACGTGAACGCTGTAGCTGTAATCAACCGCATTTTGTTGGGTGCGTGCGTGCGTGCTCCCGTGGCCCGCCACTGCCGACTCGGAACAGCTTGGTTGCTAACCGTTTAGATTCACGTAGTGTCAGAACACGTAGGAGGTACTTTTTGTAATGCTGCGCTAAACTATGGCCAAAGACGTTTATACCACGATGACCCGAACACAGCTGTTGCGCAGGTTGTACGTAAGAGGCCGAGACAAGAATAACACAGGCCCGGGGAAGCGCAATACAGTACAGCCATCGCGAGTGAGTAGGGAGCGTTGAATTAATGGCCGGGATCGCATTACGCCCTTTGTGCCGGGCCCGTCTGTCTCACTCTTGTCTCGCCGTTAAGAGCCTAGCTTCCGGGCTGGACTTCGTCTCCTCCCTACGCCATACACGTATCTCCATCTATTTTCCCCTCGCCTCCACACTTTCTCACTCTCATTTTCAGTTTGCATTGATATGAATGTGGTAGAGGCAAGTTTCCTCGACTGATTTAAAAAAGAAAACGGTTACACGTTTTCATTTTTTTTTTTTCATTCAAGGCCTCGCCTCCATGAGGAATTCTTAACGTGGCTGGAGCCCTTGGTGAAGGAAAAGGTGCATGTTACTGTATGCTGGTTGTATGTATGATTTAGTCCCGTTTAACGATACAGGGGTTATTGAACGGGAGTTGGTAAAGCCAGATTGCCCAGCGTTACCTTATAAAGATACATATGCAAAGCTGGTTTTATGTTTTGACATTTTAACGTCATTCGGAATAAGCACAGGATATTAAACGAAACAGGAAAAAGGGTGTGAATAAGTAACAGGGAAGTTTGTCAGTATTACCGTAACCGTAATATAGCAGTCAGGTAACTGAGTAGAGGACTCGAGGCAGTCATCTCAACTGACTGGATTTTTACCAGTTGCTGGATGCATTGGCTGGGTTTCCGCAACCCTCCAGGGATGGCTGCGGGGTCTTCTGTACAGTTCGATTCTTCCAGTTCACCACCAGTGGTCATATGTTCCGATGTTTAGTGGGAAGATGCATTTCTTGTCCCTGTGTTAATGTGTATGTGGTTGTGGTTAAGGTAGTATACCACGCCCACTTGCAGCAGGTTATGCTCCCCTTCGGAGAATTGGCATCATTCTCAGTAGGCTAATAAAAGTACAGCCTCGTCGAGGACCCTCCCTCTCCAAAGGAGCTCATCATTACCCAGCTCCTGCTTGGAGTGCAGGGGGAGCTGGGCTGGTATGATGAATATAACTATAGTTAAGTAATACTTCTGTCAGTTACCTTTAACAACACTTTTAATACCTAACCTAACCTAACCCTTGGAGCCAGTGATACGACCCTTGATCAGGACGGTACAAGCCTTTAAGTTATGGAGGTGTAGCCTCTGATTTGACCCTAAAGGGTCAGGCCAAATGTCACGGCATCACTCCCCACCCCAGGGTTCGTACCGTCGTGGTCAAAAGGTCAAAAGAGAGTTTTGATGCCAAAATGGACTGTGGGATGCTTGAGCTTTATCCTATTTTTTGTGTTGCAACAACCGCCAAAAAAAAAGAAGGGGTTTTCGTCCATTGCACGGGTACTTAACAACATTGGTTTTAGGGGATGTCTTTATACCCCGCGCCGCTCTCCACCTGCGAGCCTTGCAAGGGGATGTTTTTGATGCTTTGGGTTTAAGTTCATTGTTTGTGCAACGAGCCTGGCTGGGCTAGTTTTGATGCGCCGTGGAGGAAGTGGTCTTATTGGTGTTTGAAACCCAATAGTCTTTCCCCCGATGTTGTTATTAATTTAGACTGGTGGTAGATCGAAGGGACGTAGTCTACCCCGTAAACATATATTCTGTACACAGTTTTTCATCATACGTTAACTTGCACACTTTATCGAGTTTCGTTCCGTCAAGAAATTATCTTATGTTGGATGAGGAAACAGGCCTTCCGGTATGTTTTACACTCATATATGTTCATCATGTCGCTCATGCGGATGTGTTCTGGGTCGGTACAATTTTTAAGGGTTTCAATCCCTTCCTCTCGAGAATCCAGATGTTCTACCGATGAGTCACGCACAGAAAAATAAAAATAAAACGTTTAATGGGATTACTCCTTTTCTTCAGTAGCATTACGCGTATAAGCTTAGCTCTTAGTAATCTCTCTCTCTCTCGTAGAAGGAAGGACGTTGATGTGATACGGAAACAAAGGCTTAGACGCGGTTGGAATGCGAGTACGTGGACCAAAGAAGCCGGAAGTGTCAGGCTGTTGATGTCGGGGGTTCTTGTGGGCGCCGCTTTGGTAAAGAAAACGGATGTCAGGGGCTCGCTGTAGTCATAGCCAGGCTGCTGCTGTTGCGGGTCTTAGCTGCCTTTGTGGAGAAGTAGAGAGTTGTAGGTGGTACGTCTTAACTGAGACTTGATCCATCAAGTTTATTGTAGAACTGTTGCTCTGATAGTATTTGAGATTTACATACACATGAACGGGTAAATGTTTGATGTTTAGCATGCATTGACGTCTGTATTTTAATATAAAAAAAGTTTGTTATTAAGTCAAGTTTGTATTTTGAGCATGCCACATGACTTTGGTCTAACAAAATGCATGGAAAGTGACTTTTACGTCATGATAAAGAGGCATGCGAAGCATCAGTAGCTCTCTTTCATTTCTGATGGGAAACCACGATTATCATCATCATCATTATTATTATTATTATTATTATTATTATTATTTTTATTTTTTTTTTTATGAAACTTCACTGTTTATGATGTTTATGTTTTACTTGTAAACGTAAGCATTAGTTTTATGGAAGGATTTTCTTGGTAGAACTGAATTGGTTCTGTTGTGTAGCATATCATTCAGAGGGTAACGTGTTTATATAAAGGTATGCTGGTTGTAGATATATTTGTATGGCGTAATAACAGCAAAGATAATCACGTTCAGTGTTAGTCTTCTGTGTTAGAGACGAGTAACCAGAGACCAGCATTGGTTTCGTGTCTTGACACAAATACCTACCCCCCCCCCCTCACCTCTCCACTGAACGGGTGTTTTGCTTAATAACCTTAAATTAGGTTCGCTCCTGGTGGTGTGGCATGAGAGGTGGTAAACAACAACATAACAGGAGATTCCTGGGGCCTTGGGTGCTTCACGGTCTTTCTAGGGGGGGACTTCCTGAGGTTTTTTTAACATGTGAGTATAGGGTCTTTCAGTATTATAATGTGTGGAAATGAAATATACCGGAATTGAGTACGTTTGGATAATTGAGCACATTGATAGTAAGAGCAAATTGTTTACAGCCTGATGCTTATGTAAGTGATTATAAATCTGTTACTTAAGCTGATATCCCTTCCCAAGCGTTCGCGTAGAAGTAGCCTAAATGATAACTTTATGCTTTCTCAAACACATACACACACATGCCTGATTAGTGATTGCTAGTATTGAGTCAGTGAAGGTGCGTTGGTTGTGGTGGTGAGTCAGGTATAATGAGGGGTTGGTCGGTTGGTGGTGGTGGTGGAGGTTGAGTAATGAGGGTTGGAAGAAGAATGTTGGTGGTGTGATCTGGTGCGTGGCCAGGGATAACTGGCAGCCGTGCCCACGGGTCGTAGTGCTTGCTCTCTGCTCACCAAGCACTGCCGCCATCACGCAATTAGCACACCCAGCACCGCCACGGCCACCACCACCACAACGTTCTTCAGTCAGCACTGGGTACGATGACCCGGCCTGTGACCTGTACGGAGAGAGAGAAAAAAGAAGAAGGTCCATTCGGGGTCAGGTCGAAGGCCAGGTCGTCTTTGATAACCCAAGGGTCGTAAAGCCGTAATGTTCGGGGTCAACACGGGGGGGGGGGAGGTGGTGGTGGTACTACTACTGCTGCTGCTGCTACTACTACTACTACTACTACTACTACCACCCGCTTAGCGTGTGTTTTGCCGATTCTGTCGCGGTGGTGTCGTCCCGGGGATTACTCGGAAGATTGCCGCTGGTTCCACATGCCTCAGAATGTCGCGCTTTGACCTTAGTCATCGTACCCTGGCCACCCAGCCCGCCTTTAGTCTTTGGAGGGTTTCCCGCACGCGGCCGTCCGGCCGCGGAAATCATCACAACTCAAGGGGGGGTGGGAGAGGATTTTTATTGATTATTTCCCCTAGTGTTTGAACGTCAGACATATTTCTTCTCTGATATGGGGTTGGAAAATGTGGTTGAAATTGAAGATAAGAATATTTTACTTTTGAGCTGCTCTGCGTGTAAGTTTGCGGCACGGTTAATGCTGGCGATACTGCTTTGTATCGTCTCTCGTGTGTGTGTATGAGCATGACGAGGGCACTTCGCGGGGAGGTGCTTAACTCCCTGAGCACGGCGGTGATGACCTGCGTTTATTAAGGGTCAGGTCAGAGGCCAGGCCATCGCACCCCTGGGTCCTGCCGTCGTGCTCACGGGATTAATTTGGTGTCACGGATGTATAATAATTCGTGACTCGTAGCGTAGGTCACAATCAGTTTGGGCTCTATGATTTTAGAGACGGGACATTTACGGATACTTGGTTACCCAGTAGATTTATTTGGAATGATATTAGATTGAATTGCTTGATGGTGAATTACTAAACGATCTGAGCGAGATTAAAACTTGGGCGAAGTGGAACAAGTGTATTGCGGGTAAATGGAACACGTGTTCTGCAGGTGTTTCGAATATTTGCCTGGAGTTAAAGAAAAGTCTGTGGTGTGTCAGGATATTGATTAGAGACTGTGCTCTTGGTTAGGATTCTTCTTTTCGCATTCCCCTTTGGTAGGTTTGTTGGTATAGGTAACCTTGTCCAACAATTTATTGCTCCATCCAGCTTTTGATTGTTCTTTTCCTATATCACTAGCGTTAAGAGAATGTCCGGTAGGTCACTATCATAAATTCTTGGAGTGACATGACTGGTTGGTTTCCCTTGAGTTTACAGGTGGTCTTCGCCCATAGCTCGGGCTGAGTCCAGGCTGCTGATCAATGGAGTTGATGGAGGTCCAGAGGCTCGTCTGGCTAACCGCCACAAACGTGGTTGATGAACAGGTCCTGGTGTTGTATATGGTTGTGAAATACTCCTGACAGTTTGGTAACCTTCCTGTGAATGATTATTGCTCTGCAGGTTAGTTATTGCAATTCCTGTGTTAGCGAAATCAGCCATCATATGTTCATAGTCAAGCAAAACAAATGTAGATAATAATGATATTTATGAAGAACTTGGTTGTATTACCAGTGTTGGTTCAGCTGAGTGTTTAGGACGTATACGGACCTGACCTGACGTATGTCTTAATGTCGATGTCGTAATTTCCTCACACCTGGCGTGGCACCAGACGGCCGCACCGTGCGTCTTGCCCCTTTGCTCAGTCGCGCCGCCGTTGGAGAACGCGCTCCGTCCGTAGGCCTACGTAGCCGCCACCACATCCTGACTGGTGTGGTACAGTGTACACCTTAAATGCCAAGACTTGCCGTGCGCGCGTGTGTGACTTGGCAGTATTCATCGTCGGTCCTTGTGCCAGGAAGCTGCAAGCTGCATCCGTTTATCTGATCGTCGAACATTAAAAGTCAGACCAGCCCCTGCGGCTGGACTGGGAAGCCGTTTTAAAAATTTTACGTCCGTTGACACAGCTTTCGGGATCTCGTTTCCTCCGCGTTCAGTGCTGCGGTGGGCGGGTTGCCCCGTTAGCCTGTTTACATTTTATAACCTCCCCTCAGCTCTCTCGGCCCGCTTCGCACGTGTCGTGAAGTCCTAAAAAAGTAGATGAATTGTGCATTCGGAAGCTTTAGAGATTATATATGGGGTGATTTAAAGTATATATTTTTAAATGTGTTTTAAGTGAATGTCAGTGATGTATGAAAACGTATATATGCATGGTTTATATATTCGTTGTACAATCAGGTGTATATATATATATATATATATATATATATATATATATATATATATATATATATATATGAATAATAATGAAAACTTTAAGGGAGGTAGAATACCTGGTGATTGATGCTCACGTGGGTACGAAGCCGGGTTGATCAGGGGAACGGCAGTGCAGCTTGATGCCAACTTGGAGCGGTGGAGGTAAGAGACGAGAGAGCAGCCCCCAAGAGTTGACGTGAGGTGAGGTTAAGCTTATGGAAGTGTGTTTTGTGATCGTGTTTATGTAGACTCTCTCTCTCTCTCTCTCTCTCTCTCTCTCTCTCTCTCTCTCTCTCTCTCTCTCTCTCTCTCTCTCTC
>JAYMFT010217995.1:0-11400 GCA_038088735.1 Panulirus argus
AAATACAAGAAGGGGAGGGTTTCCAGCCCCCCGCTCCCGCCCCTTTTAGTCGCCTTCTACGACAAGCAGGGAATACGGGGGAAGTATTCTTACACCCCTATCACTAATTAATTATTAGAAAAATACTAATACATCTAGTGCAAATTTTACTTGGTCACTTTTTTCACTAGTATGAACCCTTTGTACTTGCAAAAAATGCAGTTATCGCACAGTTGAAGTTGTAAATTTCATCAAGCTTAATACAAAGGTGCTCAACTGGATACAAAAACGAAATTAAAAAAAAATTTGGATCATAAAGCTTATTGATGAATGAAAACTATCAAAATCTTTCAATATAAAATGTTCCTGACGTCCCATAAATGTTGGCAATCTTAACTTTATATGGGCCATCAACCATTTAGAATTAAAACTTTGTATAAACCAAAACTACTTTAGACTAATAATCATCATCTGATTCATCATCACTGACACTATACATGATAATTTTCTTTTACCGACCTGGTCACTCACGAGGTGCAACTTCCTTGACATCAAAACTACCAGATCCATTAGCGCCTTTACTCTTCATCTTCTTAGAAGACTCTTCAAACAAATCATCAAAATAAGAACCCCTTTTCTCTGCTGTGGCAGTCTTTTTTGGACCTGGCTTTTTCTTGGGCTTTGGAGCAACATCCTCATCATACATATCAGCAAAGGGCTTTACAGTTGCCTTCTTCTTTGGCCCTGCTTTCTTCTTAGGCTTTGTAATATCTTCATCAGAAATATCTTGAGAGATTGCTGCAGTGGCCTTCTTTTCTTTTTTTTTTTTTCATACATATTTGCCATTTCCTGCATTAGTGAGGTAGCATTAAGAACAGAGGACTGAGCCTTTGAGGGAAAATCCTCACTTGGTCCCCTTCTCTGTTCCGTCTTTTGGAAAAGTATAAACAGGAGGGGAGGATTTCCAGCCCCCACTCCCTTGCCTTTTAGTCGCCTTTTACGACACACAGGGAATACATGGGAAGTATTCTTTCTTCATATAGCAATGGGACGACAATTGGAGAAGCTAATACGGTATCGGGGATGGGCAACATGAAAGCATGCTTTCAAGAGGAAGGAAAAGTCTCGTTTTTAAGACAGCCAAAACAGGTGGACAAGGGTTGAGGCTAGTTCAAAAGTATACGCCTTTACAACATGAGGAGATGAGCATTCTAAGCCACACACTTTGCCCACCTGGAGACAGGAAAGTACTTGGAAGAACCTGCATGAGGAGATAGCACAGGTTCAGTGGAAGGAAAAGCGGAGAAAGAATTAGAAGCAAAATCATCCAAAGATGAATCAGAGTCAAATCAGGTCCCAAAAAGAGCCACTTTATCAGATGGAAAGTTAGCTATACAACTGATCAGGTCAAAATAGAGGAGGAAAAGTTGAACTTCAGAAGTTCTAGGAAATTGTTTTGGTTAAGGACCTGACAGATTTATCAGCAGAAGTTAAATTTGAGATTTTTATGAAGGTGTGCTTGACTTTATGAAGGGCAGCTCTGCAGTGATTCTGAGTTGAAATGAACAAGGAGAAGGTTTCAGGGAAAGGGAAAGTGTTTCAAGGCCCGATAGGATTTGTTGCTGATCAGAGCAAGAGTGATCAAACCAAATGTAGGGTAGAAAGATTTTGAAGATGGGATGTACGACTCATCCTAGCAAAATAACCAAGGCTATGTGTACAGTACGACTTGAGGTTCCGTCTCAGGAAATGTCAGTAAAAAAGCTGTACAGGGATAACCAATGAGCTCTCCGAAAGTGCCAAAGTTAGTATTTTGAGGGAGAGATAATTGATAAGCATGCCCTATCTGAATATAAAGGGATAAGGTTGTGGTTGGAGGAATGGAAGGAGGCAGAGACATTGCATTCATAGAGATGGTGCCACTCCTTGTGGTGTGCAGTGAAATCACCAATGTATATGATTTCAGTGGGTGGATGTGAAGTGAGCAATGCTTCACAGCAGGAAGTCAAATAGTCAAAGAGCTTTATACAGGGAGAAACTGGAGATGGTTTATACAAAACACAAAAACAGTCATAAAAGGCTGCAAGGTTTTAAGGAAGATGAAGTCAAGATCCATGATGTGAGCAATGGCACTTGAAAATTATTCATTTAAGAAATAAGAGTTTCTGCAATGGAATTCACTCTGTTACTTAAATCTTGCTGTTTTCCTCCTTCCATCTTACCCTTATAAGAACTTCATCTTCAGTATCTGATGACTGTTTCTCCTCCTCTTCCTCTTGTTGCTGCTGTAGTAATGCAATACGCTCACGCTCTCGCTGTCTCGCCTCCCTTCTGGCTTCCCTCTCACGTCTTCGTTTTTCTTTCCTTTCCCGTCTTTCTTGTTTCTCCTTTTCTTTTGCTGCAGCAGCAACCTCTGGATCCATTAATGTATCACCAATGCTTGGCATTTGCTATGAAAAAAGGATTCATGAACAGAATACCATACAAGTGCATTACCTTTGGTTAGTAAATCCTTCTGCAATAAAATAAATACAAAAAGAAAACTTACATATGTAGCATATAAATTCTTCTTTTCTCTCACATTTGTATTCTGTTTCCTAAATTAGCCAGGTAGTATCAGGAAGATATGACATAAAGGCCTCATTTGCTAACAATCATTCCTTTGCTGTTATGTGTCATACACTGACACCACAGCCCCCTATCTACAACAAAATGCCCTAGAGACCTTCCCATGGTTTCCTCTAGCTGCTTCATATGTCTTGGTTCACTTCAATGACAGCGTGTCATCCATTGTATCCCATGTCAACATAACTTACTCTAGCTCATGCTCACCTTTCACCCTCCCATAAGTTCAGGCCCCAAGCACTCAAAATCTTACAACTCCATCCTTGCATCTCCAATTCAGTCTCCCCGTTCTCCTTGTCCCCTCCACTTTTGAGACATTAATTCCATTTGTCTACCTCTCCTCATTCATTTTCTTCCAAATTATTTCAGCACATCCTCTTCAACTTTCTTAACAACATTTTTATCACAATACCTCTCTCTTACCTTCCTGTCATTATTAATATGATGCCCATTTCCTCTGGGACCTTCCATCAAGGGAGTCGCCATGGCAAAAGTCTCTCTCTTATCCCTGTCCTTACATGCTACCCTCACATCTTTTTTCTTTTTCACATTAGAAGCTCCAGTCACGGACTAAAGTCCACATCAAGGCCAGGCCTTATTTGAAATATATAGAGGTTAATGTATGGGAAAAAGAAGAGACAAGGGAAAGCATTTACAAATTTTGGAGGTGAAAAACTTCTTTTAAAAAGTGCAAGGCCATAGCTACTGGGAAAGACATGAGAGGTCAAAGTTACTGGGAAACATATAAGAGGGTAGTTAGTTCCAAAGCTTAGTTGCCTTGGGAAAGAAACAATTACCAAACTGGCCCACCTTTGTAAGCTCCCCATCTTGCATTCTTTCCATATATTTCCAATAGTACGTTTCAACCAGTCTAGCATACCACATCTCTCATACAACCCCATCATTTTTTTTCTTCTTCCATCTAGTCATACCACATGCTTCTCTTAACTAACTCCATTTCCATAGCCTGGATTCTTGGCCTCCCAAGTCCATGTTTTGGCTACATAGGTCAGCATTGGGAGGACTATGCTGCCCCTTAAAAATTTCTTCACTCCAAACCATTATCCTTCATTAATCTAATATGGAACCCAATGTATCTTCTACCTTGCATTCCTTTCTCCTTTATCTCTCTTTCCATTTCACCAATCTTACCCAAGATTGCTTTAAAATACTTAAATTCTCTCACTTCTTCCAGTCTTTCTCCCCATATCTAAAACAGTTTAGTACACTTTCTTCTTGCACTCAGTAGGGCTTACAGAATCAATACTTTTTACAGAATCAATACTTTCACACATTTACTTGCATTTACCTTCAACTGCCTATGCTTACATACATCATAAAACACATTTATGATCTGAAACACCTTTTCATTCCTCTCTACAAATGCAGCATCATCTGGAAACACTCCATCTCTGCACCCCTTTTCCTTTGTCTTATCTTTATCTCAATTAGCATACCATCCATATATATGTTAAAAAGGCATGGTGACGTCACACAGCCCTGCCTCACAACCACAAGTATAATGAAACTTTCAGTCAAATCTTCAGCTACTCTTACATATGCATTTGCACCTCTATATCCTTAACACAACCCTTAAAGCACTCCACTCAACTCTGTCATATGGCTTCTCCAGTTACACAAAAGCTCCACACAGCTTCTTACCTTCTGCTAAATACTTTTCCACAGTCATTCTTATAGCAAAAATCTGATTCACATATCCCCTACCTTTCCTAAAACCCCCATGTTCCTCACTTATTCTGCATTCAGTCACTTCCATCACTCTATCAATCAAAACTCTTGCACACATTTTTCCTGGTATACTTAGCAGACTTCTTTCCCTACAGTTGCTACATACACCCTAAGCACATTTTTCTTTGAATAAAAGAATAATAATAGCTTTCACCGTATCCTAAGGCATAAACTTCCACTTCTAAGCCAAATTAGATATCAAATGCATCCACCATACTACACTGTCTCCTCTATACTTCAACACTTTAGCTGTAATACCATCCACTCTAGGTGCCTTTCCTGCCTTCAACTTCATTATTGCTTCCTTTACCTCCCTTCTTGTTAAAGGCCCCTAAACTCATATCTTTTGCCTTCCATCCTCTATACCAATGCATGTAAAAACTGCTCCCTCACCTTCAGCATCCTTCAGTTCTTCAAAATACTATTTCATCTTCATTTCACTTCCTCCATTATATTCATGAACTCCCCTTCCTTACTTTTCACATATACACTTTCACTCTTACATAAAACTCTTTCCTTTTTCACCTCCTTTTCATACAATTTCTTATTTTCCTTAAACTTTTAACTTTTTTCCAAAATCTCCGCCTATTCTCTCCCAGCTTTCTTCTGTCAGCCTAATAACTTTCTGCTTACACATCTTAAATTCTTCCCTTCTCCTTTGCTGAACTTCCGTTAGTACAATCCTTTTGAGCGATCTACCATATGCCTTTCTCTTATCTTCCACAGCATTTCTAATCTCATCCATCCACCATGTATTCCCACTTTTTTTCTTATATCTCACAACCTTGTACCCAACTACTAATTCTTAAACCATTAACAGTCTTTCTCTAAACATTCTAAACATCTCATTCACACAAGACTGCATCCCTATTTTTTTTAATGTTGAAGACTCCAGTCACAGACAAAAGTCCACATCAAGGCTGGGCCTTATTGAAATATAAAGAGAATTACGAAACAGAAAAAGAAAAGAAGGGAAAGTAATTATGACTTTTTGAGAAAGTGAAAGACCTGTCGTTTGAAATGTGCCAGGTCATAGATATTGGAAAAGACATGAGAAGGTTGAGAGCTCCAAAGGTTTGACTTGTAGGGAAAGAAGCAGTTATCAAAACAGCACACCCTTGAGTTGCTGATGGCCACACAATACTCATGTGATGCAGCAGCTTGCCAAGTAATGCTTGGTCTAGCTAGTGGTAGGGGCACACAAGTAGCCAGCTCTTAGGAGCAAAGCCAAAGTAATACCTACAGAAGAGGGAATGTGAATCAACATTGTGGCCTTAGGCATGGGGGTTAAGTTTGGAAGTTAGCCTGGGACAGTTTATAAGTCGGATCGCTTTCGACTCAACTCCATTAGGTAAGGAAACAGAGCTAGAACCACCCCAAACGTGGGAGTAGTACTCCATACAAAGACAAATCAATCCCCTGTAAATGTAGCAACTGTTCAGAAGAAAAGAAGTTACGACATCTAAACAGGATACCAGTTTCTTAGAGGCAGACTTAGCTATTTCCATAATGTGGGGTTTCCAAGAGAAAGAGTGGATGTTACAGTAATACCAAGTATGTTCATTGAGTAAAGAGGTGGAATTACAAAACTGTCAAAGGAGAGGCAAGAGTTGTGAGAAGTTTTCAATAAAGAGATGGGTAGAAATTGGGTCCTGGAGGAATTAAACTTAACCAGATTTTGTGTATCCTATTGAGATATCCTGTCCAAGTCTGAGTTTACTGAGAAAGCTGTGTCAAGACAAGATGCAGATCGAGTGAGAGAGGAGGGAGCAGAATTGAAGGATGTGGATGAATGCAGTGTTGAGTCATCAGTGTATGAGTGCATTGGATTGTTTGTGGAGGAGAGGAAATTGTTGAAATAGGGGAGAAAAAGTGTAGAAGATAGGATGGATCCTTGAGGGGCACCACTGTTGTTGGAGAAAAAGGGGGAGGCTGATCCATCAACAACCATGGAGATAGATCAGTCAGAGAGGAAGCTAGATATTAAGAAGCAAAGTGATGGAGGGAAGCCAAAAGAGGGAAGCTTAGAGATGAGACCTCGATGCCACACCATGTCAAAAGCCTTAGACATATCAAGGGCAACTACACTTGACTACCCAAAATCTTTCAGGGATGATGACCAGACATTAGTAAGATAGGAAAGAATATCACTAGTGGATCTCGTCTTATGGAAACCATACTGGTGATTAGAGAGAAGACTGTGATTTTCGAGGTGTTTAAGGATATTGGAGCTGAGGAGGGATTTAAAGACTTTTGGAAATGGTAGATGTCAAAGCAACAGGACGACAGTTAGAGGAGTCAGAATGGTCACCCTTCTTAGGGATGGGATGTATCTAAGCATGTTTCCAAGGAAAAGGAAAAGTTTTGGCTTTTAAACAGAAACAGAAGAGATGAGCAAGCACAAGTGCAAGTTCAGAGGCACATTCTTTCAGTAAATGGGGATGGATGCCATCAGGAACATCAGCCTTGCTTGTGTCTACAGAAAGAAGCGCTTTTTGGACTGTCTGAAAAGAGATTACGGGACGAGGCATAGGATTAGTAATTGGAGCATCAGGGGGTGAAGGAATGTTAGAGTCATCCAAGGGGGAGTTAGAGGAGAAACAGGAATCAGAGACAGTTGCTTTGCCTATGGGAGAGACAGCTATGGTACTGTCAGAGCAGATAAGTGAAGGGAAGGTAAAGTGACAGAAGTTGTTAGAGATGTCCTCAGCTAAAGACCAGAAAGACCTATCAGTGGATAACAACGAGAGATTATTGCACTTCCTTTGAATAAAGGAATGCTTTGCCTCACGGATAAAGTGCTTGCAGCGATTATGGTCAGTGATAAAAGCTGAATGGGAGCTAGAGGAAGGAAAGTTTTTCAAAGCCTGATATGCCTGATCCCTTGCCTGAATGTCCTCAGAACAGGAATGATTGAACCATGGACTGGATGAAGAGATCATCTTGGAGGAAGAGGGGATAAATGCTTCCACTTCCGCAAGAATAACCTCTGCTATACGTTTGGCAGAAGCATCACCACATAAGAGAGAGTACTAAACCCAAGGAAAGTCAGAAAAGAAGTTATGGAAGTTATTCCAGTCAGCTTTGTTCAGGTACCAGTATTTATGCTTAGAAGGGGCTGCTGGAGGGGAGGTGCTGTCAGAATAGATACATTTATGAGAGTGTGATCAGGTGAACCAAATGGGGCGAGATTGTGTATTTACAGCGGGATGTAGTAGAGGTGGAAAACATATCCAGAATATTAGAAGAGTGGTCAGGAATGTGGGTAGGATGGGAGACAATTTGTTCTAAATCATTGAGAATGGAGACTGCATGGGCTTCAATCCCTCTACCATCTGTAAGGGAGGAGTTCAACCATTTCCTATGGTAAACATTGAAATTCACGAGGTAGAGGATCTCGGCTTGTGGGTAAGAAGATGTCGCAGTCTCATGGCAGGAGTTTAGGTAATTGAAGAAGGACATAACATTAATAGAATTAGGAGAGCAATAAGCAAAACAGAGGTAAAGTGTGGAAGTAGGGAGACAGACCTTGAGCCACATAACATTAAAGTTTGGGGACTCATGGTCCTTGAAGCATGTAACAGGTGTGTTTATGTTGGAAAAAGCACAGACACTACCTTTGAACTGGAATCCTGAGTGGAGGTTATAGTTAGATATGAAAAAGGGACTAGTGAGAACATCATTAGACACTTGTGTCTCAGAAAGAAGTAATATATTAGGAGAGGTATCAAACAGATGGTGTTCAACAGAGGAGAGGTTACCAGAGAGACCATGAATGTTGGTATAGTGAACAGAAAAAGAGGAAGGTTTACAGAGAGGGAAAGGTCGTGGGAATGGCCGGTACTACTACTGCCAGAGCCCTCCCTCTCATTGGCAGTAGAGTCAGGCTGAAACCCTGAGGTTCTTAGTGCCCAATGATGCTGGAGACTTGGGGACATGGACTAGATGGACTCTGTCATGGTGGTACAAATAAGTGGACAGGAATTGGCAAAAGTACTTATGTGAAGAAAAATAATGATAATAAGCAAGGTTTGGGTAGGTATATAATACTTGTAAGAAGATGTTAGGACTAGCCCGGTACTCTCGCTTTGTTGAGACAGAAAGTAAGACCAGCAATCCTGACATGGAGAGTGTAAGATGGTTCCGGGCACCACTTTAACGCTCCTCAGTCAAGACAGTAGTACCACCCTGGGTGGCTGTTGTCAGAAACCTACTACCTATTAAAATAGTCCTTAGAATGGTGGTATATATTATTGTTATGCATTTCAATGGCACATTTATACTTTTCATAAAAAGGGTAACTTCATTATGAAGCTGAAACTGAATTTAACAATTCTGTTATTTCCATTCATTGTATATTTCATCATTAGATATCACTCCCAGGTATTTAGAATTACTCATTTGGAAGTTGTCACGCTACGTTCTGGGGAAAGGATTGACCAATATGTTAGACATTTTCAACATAACCCATATACTATGTTGCTAAAAACTGTTTCATTACCCCCACAATGACCCAGGAACATAGATAGGGCCCTTGATAAATCTACGGCTTTTGACAGTGTGGCATCGGGGTCTCATTACTACGCTTCCCTCTTTTGGCTTCTCTCCCTCATTTTGCTCCTTCATATCTAGCTTCCTCTCTTGTCAGTCTATCTTTGTGGTTGTTGATGGATCAGCCTCCCCACTTTTCTCAATCAACAACGGTGTCCCTCAAGGTTCTGTTCTGGGTGAAATGTAATACTCTGAGGTGGTTTGGGTATGTGGAAAGAATGCAAGACTGGGAGTTTACAAGGAGAACGTACGATGGTACAATTAAAGGGGTTGATGTGAGAGGAAGACCACCTGTGACATGGGCAAATAGGGTGGAAGAATACTGGAGGGAGAGAAATTGAGAAAGAATGGGTGGAATGGTGTATTCAAGGGAGGCATGTAAGGAAAGGGATAAGTGGAGGCTCTTTTGCCGTGGCCACCCCTTGATGGGAGTTGAGGGAACGGGCGTCAGAGATATGGATAGATAAATATACAGGGCTATATCCCAGCAATGAAGATCTATAAAATCACTGTACTTTACCCAAGCCAAGCTGTTGTAAATCAGATATATATATATAATGAACATCCTTTCCATGCCAAGGCTTTTGGTGACCAATGCACAGCTACCGTAAGCACAGTACAGTTCTACATAAAACAAACGTTAACAGAACATATCATCTGCCAGAGCAGCACAATTAAGCTGTGACAGTACACACTGGCATATCTATAACTTCACGTCATAAGATGTTTTTGGGATTCTTTGTAAAGAGGCACATGCCCCTAAGTTCTTCCTCGATGGTGAAGTTATCCGGTCGCAGATGGAGTCCATGGAGAGGCAGGTAGTGAGCCAGGTCCTCCTGGGCTGCTGCTGCGGTGAGGGGGTTAGCCAACTGCTCATGTAGGGCCTGGAGGTGTGGAGAGAGGTTACTACCAACACACACCCGCCCAAGAAGGTAAGTTGTACCGTCCAGGTTAGAGAGAAGCACCCTTGCACCGCATGATCCACCCTCTGCCGCTGCTACCACCTCCGCTGGTGGCTCCTATTATGGACAGGAACATTTCTTAGGAAAGAACCTGGTAAGGTCTGAACGATCCTGACCTTGAGGAATAAAGACCATCTTGGGGAAGGTATGAATACCGTGCGAAGGACTGGTTGTCCAGGGATGAAAAATCAACTGATCTAGTGAAAGGGATGATAGATTTTGGGAAGGTTGACTGATCTGGGGAAAGACTGAGCAATTCCATGCTTCAGAGAGATGGAGAAAGGTTAATTTATAAGGTAAAGGGATACTGAGCTATAGATGGATGGTTGACTAAGTAAAGAGATACTGTCGCATCTGAAAGACTGACTAGCCAGGTGAAGGGAGACTGACCTGGGTGAAGGGGTTGGCAGCGAGAGAGACATATCGGAGGGTGGTGAGGGCAGCAGCGAGGGGCGTCCAGCACTGGTCTGTAAGGCGGCATCCGTCCAGGGAGAGAACCTTCAGCCTCCCACCCCTAGCTGCCCCTTCCAGCAGCAACACACCACCATCACCACCAACAGGGTTGAGGTCAAGCAGCAGAACCTCCAGTGGTGGGGACTGGGTCAGTGCTGCGCCCAACTGTCGCGCTCCCTCCACACCTTTCATAACACAGGATGACATTCGTTAGCACAGTCATACACTTGCTTTGTCAATACTGCCATTGCTACAGGGTCTTACGAATCAGTATGATCTTTGTAGAATATAAAGGAAACTGTAGGATCAAGCCACAACGTAATCATTTCCAAAAAGAATCCTCTGACAAATGCTGCAAATCTTATGATATTTGAACAGTGCAAGATCATAGTAACTAATATTGATTTTGACGATGGTAACAGTGAATCGTTAAATAAAGTATTTGCTCTAAGTTGCCTAAATCTGAGCTCGTCTTCATTACCTACACCTTACATGAACTAGAGCAACACACACACATACCACCTACGTCCACACAAACCAAATATAACCTCACACACCACCTTCACCGCCATACACCATCAACATTTAAACCCACAAACACAACCTCCACTTTCCATAATTTAACAACACCCTTACAAGCTATGCAAGATATGCAGCAATGAAAATGAAAATTGGGTATAATTAATTTGAACCCAGAGCCAAACAAGGAGAGAGATTTTAAGTTAAAAATGGAGTAAGGCAAGGTCAGGGATCACGACCACGTGACCAGAGGGAGGGTGAAGAATCTGAAGGTTTTACACTGAAGGGAGAAAGATGGAACAAGAAATAAAGGTTGAATCCGTTAGGTTCGTAAGGGTATGGATATCATTGTAAAAAAAAAAAAGGAATGGATGTAGAAGAAAAAAGAAAGGAGGATTCACACAATCGTGATAAAGTTGATGCATATATTTATCGAAAAAAATTCATAATTTATGAATTTCAAACTATTTCTTTAACATTTAAAGTCACACATACACACTATATATATATATATATATATATATATATATATATATATATATATATATATATATATATATAT